>MU279016.1:724750-897624 GCA_022385715.1 Xylaria cubensis | reverse complement strand
AATAGCTTATTTATTATTATTATTTAAATATTTTTATTTATTATATAATATATAAATATATTATTTATAATATATTATATTAATTTTTTATTATACGGATTAAAATTTTTTTCTTTTTTATTTTTATATAAGTTTAAATAGCCTTTATATTTTATAAAATAAATAAAAAACTTTTTAAGCATTAGTTTATTTTTAAATATTATTTTATATATATTAAAATATTAACTTTTTATATAAGATTTTTTTTAAAAAGTATAGTTTATTAATTAATATTTTTTTTTTTAATAAATAAAGCACTTTTTATTTATATAAAAAATTTTTTAAAAATAATTATTCGTATAATTTTTGCTAAAATATTATTTTTAAAAATTCTTAAAGTATTATTTAATACTTTTGTTTTATATAAAATACTAAAAAATTTAATTATAACATTAATTTATATAATATATATTTTTTACTTTTTATATAAAATATTTATTAAATAAGTTGCTTTTAATTTTAAAGCATATATAAAGGTTTAAAAAAAAACTTTTATACGTAAGTTTTTAAAAAATAAGTGTTATTTTAAATTTTAATACATTTTTATATACTTATATAATAGTTATACTTAAGTATATTTTTTTTAAATATTCTGCTTTAAGCGCTTTTTATACTTTTAAAAGCTTATTAATTATGCTTTTTAATGCTTTATATAAAAAAAAGTTTTTATTTTGCTTATATATTTATATAAACGTAATATTAATTTAGTTAATTTAATATTAGTTATAGTTTATAACTATATTAAAGTAAAAATTTATTATATTATACGTTTTTTTTTATATATAATTAAGTTTAATATAATATATATAATAATTTTTTATATAATTAATTAAAATAATTAAAAATATAATATAAAACTAATCTTTTATAATTTTTAACTTTTAATAAAAATTTATAAATTATTATATTTTATTATAAAAAAAGTTATATAATTTTTTAAAATAGTTTTTTTTTTTTTATTAAGTTTTAAAAAATATTTAATATTTTATTAATAAAATAATCTTGTTTTAAATATTATATAAAAATAAAATTTAAATTTAAAATATAAGTATTTTTATGTTTAATATTATATAAAACATTAATTATTTAAAAATTTATAAAAAGTATTATAAAACTAAATATTTTATTATATATTAAAAATATAATATATTTTTAAGTTATATTAAATTATAACTTAATATAAAAAATAAATAACGTTTAATTATTAAAATTATTTTTTAAAAATATGTTTATAGTTTTTTAAAATTATTTAATAATAAATTATTATTATATATTTAAGCATTTTAAAAGATTATTATAAAAAACTTAATTCCTTTTATTTAACTAGCTATAAGTAAAAGGCTATATAAAATAACCTGCTACTTGTTTAGCGCTTTGCAGCTGTTTAATAGCTGCTTACTGTCCCATGCTTGCCTGCTGCCTGCCTGCCTGCCTACTGCCTGCCTGCCTCCTAATAGCGTAGTATAACAACTCCCCCCTCCTGGGGTAAAAAAGGAAACGTCCCCGTTTTAGTAACTAAAGCAAAGCGATCGATCAAACTGGTCCTTAATAAACTAGATTAAACTATCCTTGCAAGCGCCCTTAAAAAAAAAAGTAAGCTATTAAATAAAAAAAGAAATAAGCTATTAAATAAAAAAAAAAATAAGTTATTAAATATAATAAAAATTTTTTTTTTTATGTTTTAAATATATTTTAACTTTATTAAGCTAATTAATAATACGTTAATATTTTTAATAAACTTTTTAAACTAAGATTTATGCTTTAATAGCTTTATAATATTAATAATAAATAAAGTTTTATATATTAATTAAATTTAGCTTATAGTTAAATAATTAATTAAAAGTTTATTTTTTATTTTTTTAATAGTTTTTTAGATTTAATAAAGCTAAATAATTAGTTAGTATTAAATAATTATCCTGCTATTTATTTTTTTTAAGCTTAATTTAAAAAACGGTTCTTTTTATTATAAACATTTTTTATTAAATTAAACAACTTTATTATAAGTAATTAAAAAAATAATTATTAATTATTTAATAGTTATTATATTAATTATAATTGCTATTAAAAAAAAGCTAACTATTAATTAATAAGTAATAATATTTATTAGTTCTGCTGCTAGTTTTTAACTTATTAATCTTTTAGTTTAATATTATTTAATAAACTAGCTAAGTTTATTAGCTGCTTTATTTAATGCTTAAAAATATTTAGTTATTTAAATAAAGCTTTAGTTATTTTATAATAAACGTTAAATAATTTAGCTAACTATGTTTAAAAATTTTTAATAATGTTTTAGTTTTATTATATTATAATATAAATAGTTTTAATATTTATTATTTGCTTATTTATTTTATTTGTTATTGCTTGTTTAATTATGCTTATAAATATTTATTTATTTTTAATTTTTGCTTTTTTTAGTATATTTTATAAGATTTTTTAAATTTTAGCTTTTAAAAGCTTATTATTTATAACGTCCTTTATAACGTTTTAAATTATAATTTCTGCTTAATTTAAAACTTTTTAATAAGTTTTTATTAAATAATTAAATAATTATTATAAATTATTATAAGCTGCTATTTATATGTTTTTTAGCTTTATTAATATATTTAGTTAAATAATCTTTATTATTTAAAAATTATTAATATTTATAGTTTTTTTACTTTTTATAGCTTTAATTATATAATTTGCTTAATTGTTTATTAAAATAAATAATGTTTTTTTATTAATTTATAGCATAAATTATTTAATAAATAAAATTAGCTAGTTTTTTTTTAGTTTTATATTATTTAAATATATTAAACTTTTAAGTTTTATTTATTAATATATTTTATTGAACTATTTAATATAACTATTTTTTTAATAAGTAATAAATTAGCTTTTTATTATATTAGGTTTTTATATATATATAATAAACGTTTTATTTTTTTTATTATTATTTATAAAACTAAAAATTTATGTTTAATATTTTAATTAATTAAAAAATAAAGCTATTACTTTTAATACTTTTTAATATAAAATATTATATTTTTTTATATATAATTGTTAATATTTTAATATAATTTGTTTGTTTAAAAAAGCAAATAACTAAAAAACGCTAGCTAATTTAACTTATTTTTAAAGTTTTAATAAAAAAGTATTATACTTGTTTTTTATATTATTAACTAATTAAATAGCTTTTTAAAACTTAGGTTTAGTTATTAAAACATAAATATTTATTATATTTATTTATTTTTGCTTAAAGCTTTATTAAATAGTTAAAACTAATTATATTTTAATTTTTGCTTATAGTTTTATATTAAATAGTTTATTTAATAAATATATATAAGCTAAATAAACTATAAGCTTAGTTATATTTATTTAATTTTTAAAAAAGGTTAAAAGCATTAATGCTTCCTAATATTTTTATAAAGTACTAGTTTTTTTTAATAAACATTTGTTTATTTTAAGTTTATTAAATAGCTATAAGCTTTATTGCTTTTTTAGCTTAATATTTTTAATAAAAAATATAATAAAAAGTATATAATAAATTCTATTAATAAAATAGTTTTAGTAAATATTATTTTATACGTTGTTTAAATTAATACTTTAGCTAATAAAAAAAAAAAAGAACTAAAGGTTTAAAAACGGTTATTTAGCGTTATTTTTTACGCCGTTTGTTTAATTAATTATAAATTAATAAGTATTTAATTTACTATTTCTTTTTTTATTTAATTTAGCTTATATAATTATTATTTTATTAATAAATATATTAAGAATATTTAAATAATTAGCAAAAAGTATTTTATTAATAAATATATTAAAAATAATTAAATAGTTAGCAAAAAATATTTTATTAATAGTTATATAAAAAATGTTTATATAAGCAAGAAAAAATTAAATAGCTTGTTTAGTTTATAAAAATAAAGTTAAATTTATAAAACAAAATATAAATATTTAAAAAAAGGGTAAATATTTTTAATAAAAGCAAGTACGGATTAATTATTAAATAAATAACTTTATAATTAATTATATGTTTTAATTATTTAGTTTTAATAAAATAATTTAAATATTACTTTTTAAAATAACTTTTACTAATTTTTATTTATTTATTATTATTTAAACTATTAAAACGTTATTTTTTTTATTATTTATAAGTTTAGCTTTTAATTTGTTTTTTAATATTTTATACTTTTAATTAAAGTTATAAATTATTTTTTTAGCATTTTATATTAAAACGTTTTTTAAATATTACTAATTATATATTAAACTAAAATCTTTTTATTAAATTAAATATTTTAATTATAGTTTTTTTTTTATTTATTAATACGTTTTTTTATTAATTATTTAATTTTATATAATTTTTATTTATTATTATTTTTATTAATATATATTTGTTTAAGTTTTAATTATTATTTATTATATAAGTTTTAAGTCTTTAATACTAAGTATAATTATATAATTAATACTGTTTTATAAATTTGCTAATGTTATAAAAAGTTTAATTTATAGGTTAAGTTTTTAATTTATTTAATAATAATTAGTAGTTTAATTTTTTATTATAATTATTTTTTAAAAAGTTGTCCTAAGAAATAATATCCTTTATATAATTTTAAATAAACTTTATTTTTAATATTATATTTTATAGGTTAATATTTAAAGTTATATTAAATTTTTATTTTTATTATAGTAAAGTTTAATACTACTTATGTTTTTTTTTAGTACATTTTTTAAATTGTTTTATAATTTATAGCTATTTTTAAAACTTTTAAAACAAACAATAATATTATTAGCTTAAATCTTATTATAATTTTGTTTAAAAATCTTTTAAGTATATTTTGTTTAAAATTATTTAATATATATTATAATAATATAATAATTTTTATTTATAGAATATTTAAACTAAAATAATAATATTAAATAACTATTTTTACGTTTTAATTTTTTTTTTTTAATTAACCGTTTATTTAAAAGTAATAAGCGGTTAAATATTTTAATTATATATTTATTTATAAAAATAATATTATTTAAAAATTAAATAAAAATTTAATATTATAATTTATAATTATAACTTTTAATATATTTTAATTTATAAATATAAATATTTTAGTTATTATTTCGGCTTAATTTTTTGCTATATATTATATATTTTTTAATATAAATAACGTTTTTTTATTATATTTATATATTATAATAAATAAATAATTATATTTATTAAATTTATTAAATTTTTATATAATATTTTTTATTAATATTATTAATATTTTAATAATAAAATTTATAATAATTATATAAAAAAGTAATAAATTTAATTTTATAAAATATAAACTTTTTAATAGTTTTTTTATATTTTTTTTATTAATTAAATATTAAAAATAATAATCGAAATATTTTTTAACGCGTTTTATAAAATTTTATATAATAAATTTTTTAAGCTTTTATAATATTTATTTAATATTAAAATAGTATTATTTATTATAAGTAGTTTTAAATATATTTTTTATATAGTTTTTTAATATAATTAATTTTTTTTAACTTTTAAATAATATATAATATATAAAACCGTTTTTATTTAATTAAAATTAATAACTTTTTAGTTTTTTAAAATTTACTATAATTTTATCTAGTTTTTTATTTTATAAATAACTTTTAATTAGCTTTTTTTTAAAGTTTTTATTAATTTAAACTATATTAATAATATATATAAATAATATAACAATATTATTTAATTTTAATTTTTAATTATTATTAATATTATTATTATTTTTTAAGTTATTTATTATTAAAAGCTTTAATAATATATTTAGTACTAAATTAAATTAGCTAAAAATGTGCTAAATATTTAATTAATATTAGTTAAAATAAATAAAAGCAGTAATTAATTATAAGTTTATTTTTATAACGTTTATTATTATAAAATTTTTTTATTTAATAATACTTTTTATAGCTTAATAATTAATAAATATTTAAATAACTTTTTAATATAATTATAACTAAAGTTATAATTATTAACATGCTTAAATAAAATAAAAAACCTTTAGTTTTAATATATAATATTCTTTTTTTTTTTTTATAAATATTTTACTTAAAAAAAAAATAAGTTAAATTTAATTAATTAATATTAAACTATTATTTTAATTATTTATAAAATAAAATATTATAACTTTATATTTTTATTTAATTAAAACATTTATTTTAAAAAATATTTGTTTTATATAGTTTTAATACGTTAAATATAATTTTTATATTAAGTTATATTATAAAATATTAAAGCTTTATTTTTTTGCATTAGTTAGTTTAAAGTTTTAATAAAACGTTTATTTTTTGCAAGCTATAACGTTTTAATTTAATATTTTATTTAGTTTTTATAATTTTTTTAACATTTTAGTTTTTTATTATTATAAAAGAAATATTTTTTATTAAAACTATAAAATATATTTATATAGCTAAGTTATTATTTTTATATATGTTTTTAATTCTTTTAACGTTTTAAAGAATTTTATTTTTTAAATAACGTTAACTTTATTTTTTATTATATAAATGCTTTATTTATTAACTTTAAGTTTAAAAAAGTTAATTAATAAATATTTATAAAACGATTTTTTTAATAATAATATTAATTTAATATTTTTAAATTATTAAAAAATTAATGCTAAATATTTAAAATATTCTTTTTTTAAATTATTATAAATTATAATATTGTTTATATATGCTTTATAAAACTTTTAAAAGTTTTTTAACTAAATATTTATAAATTATTAATTAAAAGCTAAATTATTTTTAAATTTTATAAATATTATATTTAAAACTTTTAAACTTTTTAAAAATATAATAATTATTTTGTTTTTATATTTTAAATATATAAGCAATTAATAAAAAAAGGATGCTATATTAAATATTATTATAATTGCTTTTTTTTAAATATTTATAATAATGTTTTTTTATATTAATATAAGCTATATATTTAGCACAATTAATATATTTAGCTTATAAAAATCTATAACTATTTAATTTTTACGTTTTTTTTAAACTATTTTTTATATAATAAAAACTAAATATTTAAATAATATTAGCTTATATATTTAATTTATTTTATTTTTTATATATATAAGGTTAAATATATTATTAAAAACTTATTTATTTTTAAGTTTAAGTTTATATAATCTTATTTTAATTTATTAATTTTGCTATTTTTAAACTAAGTTTATTTTTATTTTTTTATTTTTTAATAACTAAATAATTCTTTAGTTTATTTAAACGTTATACTTTTTTAAAAAACGGATTTTAACGTTTATAAATTTTAAATTTTTATTTAATATATAAACTTTATATTTAATTAAACGTAAAAGTATGTTTTTTAGCTTTTTTAGTTTTATATTTTTATTAACTTGTTAATTATTTTTTATATATATATGCTAAAAAAAATCTAAATAAGTTATTAAATTATGCAAAATTTTGCTTATTAGTTCGAACTTTTATTTAAAAAATGCTTTTTTATAAGTTTATATTATAGTTTAGTTTATTTATTATTATTTATTAATTTATAAGTTTTTTATTATATTTAATTTAGTTTTTTATTAAAGCTTAATAAGTTTAAAAGTTTAGTTTTAATAAATAATAACTTTTAATAACTTTTTATTAAGTATTAAATTTAATGCTTTATTTATTAATGTTATAAAAATATATTCTTAAATATATCTATTATTTATTTATTTTAATAAATTTATATATTTAATTAATATAAGCATTAATATATAAGGTTATATTACTACGTTTTAATTAATTATAATTTTATGCTTAATAAGGTTAGCTTATTTATTTATTATAATTAGAACTTTTGTTATATTTATTATTTTAATAATTAAATATTGTTTTAAAATATTTATTATAATATTATATGCTTTTATTTAAAATATATTAAATAATAGTTTTAATTTTAATTTATTATTTATTTATGCTTTAATTATTATATTAATATTAACGTCTTTACTTTTTATTATTTAAATAAAAATATTTATTATAAATATTATTTTATACGTTATATAAACTAGGCTATTTATTTTATTTATTATTATTTTTTTAGCAAATATTATAATTTAGAATTATTTACTTTTAAATATTAATTATTAGCTATTAATTATAATGTTTAAAGTTTTTATATTTATATAAACTATATTTTTTTAGTTTTTATTAGCTAGTTTAAAATTTATTTTAATATATATAAATTTAGTACTAAGTTAAGTATAATTAACTAGTTTTAGGTTAAATATTATAATATATAACTATTATAGTTTATTATTTTTTAAAATAATTTCTTAGTTATTTTTAATTAATAAGTTATTATTTTTTTGTTTTATATAATATACGTATTTTTTAATTATTAAAACAAAAATATTATATATTTATAAATTAATTATAAGTTTATTTTTTTATTAAACTATTTTAATTAGTTTATATATTTATTTATTATTAAAACTATTTAATAAAGCTTTTATAATATATATATTATTATATATATAGTTTATATATTTATTATAAAATAAAAAAACTTTTTAACATTTTTAACATATTTATTAATTTTTAGCTATTATTTATTATAATAAGCAAAAATAAAATAAAATAATATTGTTATTTATTACAGTATACTTAACGTTTTTATTATTTAAAAAATTTTTAAATATATAATATTTTTTATTTATTAATTATGCTTTTTTAACGTTTAAATTTTTATTATTTATTATAATATATATTTTATTTTTATAATATATTTATTAGTTATTTTATCCTTTACAAACTTATTAGTGCTATTTATAAAATAGGCTGCTTTATTATTTATTAGCTTAAGGTTTTTTACGTTTGCTATATTAATTGCTTTTATAGTTATTATTAATATAGTTATAGTATTTATAGCTAAAATTACAACGTTTAAAATTATTATGTTTAAAGTTTTTATAATAATAATTACTACATTTAAAATTTTTATATTTATAAAAATATAAAATATTAAATTTGTTTTTATTAATAAAGTATTGCTATTTATTTTTATTATAATAGAATTGTTTATTTTTTAATTATTTAATATTTTTTATATTTATTAAAATGTTTTAAGTATTATAAATATAAGCTATTAAAACTAGCAATATTAGCTTAAGTATTAATAGATTAATAGCTTATATTTAAAGCTATATTATTATTTAATTAATTATTAAACAGGGAATTAAATATTAAAAAAAACCTAATCGATTAAATAGTTTGTTTTTATATGTTTTAAACTTTTTTTTAAAATAAATAAAAAAATCTTTTAATTTAAACGTTATAAATAGTTTAATTATTAATTATTTAAAAAATAAGTATAGCAAATTATATATTTTAAATATTTATTATTTTGTTAAAGTTTGTCCGGCAGCTTTAATTAATTAAAAAATATTGCCAGCTTAATTATAAATTAGCTTTTTAATTTATACTTAATTCGTAAAAAAAATAAAATTTAAGCTTTTAAACTAATTTAAAGCATTTAAAATATTTAGTTTAAATTGCTTTATAGTTTTTTTTAAAACTAAATTTAAATTTACTAGCATTTTATATTAGTTAGCTTTTATTAGTTCTTTAATTTATTATAACTAAATAAATCTTTTTAATAATTATAAAAAGTTTTATTAAATAATTTTTTTATATTTAGCATTTTTTGCATGTTTTTTTATACTATTTTTAAAAAAATAAACATTTTGCTAATAAATATTTGCTTTAACTTATATATAGTTTTTAGTTTTAAAAAATTCTTTAATATATAGGTTAAAAAATTTTATATTATTAAGCTTTTATTAAAAAAAACTGCTTTAAAATTTAAATTCTTTTATAATATTAATAAATTTATTAAACTTTTAAATTAAAAAATAAACGCTATTATTTTATAATATTATTATTAATTCTTTAGCTAAACTTAAGTTTTTATTATTTATATTTAAGTTTGTTATAATTATTAATGTTTATATTATTTAATTAGCTATAAAATAAATAGTTTAAATAGCTTTATTAAATAAAAAACATTAAAATAAGTTTAGATTTTTTAATTAATTATAAGAATTAATATATTTATTATTTATATAATTTAATTAATAGTTATAACTAATATAATTAATATTTAAATAAATTAGTTAAATAAAACTGTTATATTATATATTATTTAAATTAAAACGTTAAATGTTTAAATATTTATAGTTTATATGTTTTTAATAATTAGTTTTTATTAAAACAAGTATTTAATAGCTTTTTATTATAAAAAGGATTAATTATTTATTAAAAAAAGCTAATAGGAATTCTTATTAGCTTAATAAAATGCTTATAGCTTTATGTTTTATTTAATAAATAATAGTTAATAAAAAGATAAAGTAAATAAAGTTTAAATATAAAATTATATAAGAATTAAATTTATTAAAAATTGTTATAATTTATAATATAATTAATGTTTAGTTTAAATATTTTATTAAATGTTTTAAAAAATAAAAGCTATATATATAAGTTTAATATAAATAAAAATTTAATTAAATATTTATTTGTTTATTTTTTATTAAGCAAAATATAAAAGTAAAGCTAATAAAGATTTTATAGCTTGTTTTATAGTTGTTTATAATTAATAAAGTTATAAGTATTAGTTTTTAATTTATTAAAATTTATTAAGTAATATTAATTATACGTTTTAAGTTTAAAAGATAGTTAAATTGTTTAAATCTAAAAAAAATTTATAAAGTTTTATGTAATTTTTAGCTATTTATTTATTTAATAGCTCTTATTTATTAATTTATACTAATTTAAATATAAACTTTTTATATATAAAGTAATTTTATTATAATTATTATTAAAAAGTTAAAAAAGGGGTAGGGTTAAAAAGGAATAAAGCGTTTAATATATATAAAAGGGTAGTTTTATTTAATAGCTAAATAAAAGTTATTTTTTATTTTAAAAATTTTAAATAAAGTTTAACGTATTAAAGTAAAATAGGTTTTATATAAGGCTTTTAAATAAAGAAAATTGTATAAAATAAGAGGAAATAATAATTATATATAGGTTAATTATCTGTTAGAACTAATTAATATATTATTACTAGTATTAAAGGTTATTAAGGTTTATATAATAGTTAATACTAGCAGAATAAGTTGCTAGCTACTAATTTATTATATATTTAAGCACTTTAAAAAATTGTTATAAAAGATTTAATTTTTTTTATTTAACTAGCTATAAGCAAAAAGCTGTATAAAATAACCTGCTACTTGCTTAGCGCTTTATAGCTGTTTAATAGCTACTTATTATCCTATGCTTACTTATTGCCTGCCTGCCTGCCTGCTGCCTGCCTGCCTCTTAGTAGCGTAGCATAACAATTATTTTAAATTAAAAGTTTTTTTTAACTTTATATATAAAAGTTTTTTTAAAATTATAACTTAGTTTTTAAAATATATATAATAAAACTATTTTATTATATAAATAAATTTTTATTATAATTTTAACTATAAAATTATTAGCTTAAAATAAAAAAAATAAATAGTTATATAATATTTTTTTTTTTTTAAAAAATAAATTATAATTAAAACTTTTATATAAAAAGTTAAAATTTATATATAAAAAAATAATTACTATTTATTATTTATATAATACGGTTTTTTTTAAAACGTAATATAAGTTTTTTATTTAAAACATTTTTTATTTAAAAAATATTATAAATTTTATTAATAATTTTATTATTAATTAATTTTAATATTTATAATTTAGCTAATTTAAAATTTTTTGCTAATATTTTTTAAAAGTTTTTTAGTTTATATATATTTTAATTATATTTAATATATAAATATATAGCTTATATATTTATTTATTTTTTAATTATTATATAAAAATTAAATAATATATTATTATATATATAAAAATTTATTATTTTTTATATAATAATTAAAAAAATGCTAATAAATTTAGTAATTTTTTTTATTATAAACTTATATAAAAAGTTATTAAAAAAAGCTAAAAACTATTTTTTAAAGTTTTTAACGTTTTAATAAATTTATTTTTAATAATTATTATATAATTAATTAATATTAAATATAATTATATATAAAAAATAAAAAGTTTAATTATTAAATAAGCTTTTATATAGCTTATATAATAATAATTAAAAATAGTATAATTATGCATTATTAATTAAACTTTTATATAAAAACTATATTAAAGCATAAATAAATAATTAATTTTTTAATTTTATTAAATATTTTATAAAGATTTAAATATAATATAAAATATATAACTATATAAATATATTAAAATTCTAGTTTTATTTTTGCTAATTTATATTTTTTAGCTAAAAATACTAATTAATATTAAATAACTAAAAGGTATAATATTATATATAAATTAAAGGTTTAAAAATAAATACTGCATATATTAATCCTACCTTTTATTAAAAATAAAGGCAAGGCTTCCGTACGTAGAATTCCTTTTTGTAAAAGGAATTCTACATATATACACAGCCTTACCAATTAGGCAAATAGCCTTAGCTAAGCAGTCGTACGGAAGGCCTCGTATGCAGTCAACACCAATGTTCCAACAACAACGCTTTTTAATTGGGTTTATGGAAAACTAATAACAAAAGCCGGGTAGGGAACCACAAAAGTGTACTTAGCTGGGGGCCCGCTTTTAGCCCCGGGAGCTGAGAGAAAGAAGGCTAACTCCAGGGAAGCTCCGATAGAAATGTCATCATTGGGATCGTGAAATCTGCAAATAACCTCACCACCTCGACGAACAGCCAACTTACACCCCAACAGCGACCTGCGTCGGCACCCCAGCAACGCACCATGTCGCTGAGCAGAGCAGACAAGGCCCTGCGGCCTGTCGTCGGCATACGGCGAGGCCTGCTCCAGTCCACAACCGCACGCACATCACAGTTCCGAAGCCTCGCACCACCAACACCAGCCCTCGCCCTCGGTGCCCAACGCGCCCTGCACGCCTCGACGCGGGCCCTCGCACCAGCTTCTCCTACAACCAGCTATATGGGCCCCATACCGCCGTCTTACTTTCAACGGCCGTCACTCCCAGCCAACACAGTGGTGCGGTTCGTGCCGCAGCAGACAGCGTGGATCGTCGAGCGCATGGGCAAGTTCAACCGCATTCTGGAGCCGGGTCTTGCCATCCTCGTGCCTTTCCTCGACCGTATCGCCTACGTCAAGAGTCTGAAGGAGGTCGCCATCGAGATCCCCAGCCAGAGCGCCATCACCGCCGACAATGTCACACTTGAGCTCGACGGCGTGCTATACACACGTGTCTTTGATGCTTATAAGGCAAGGTAAGGAGAAGAGAGAGAGAGAGGGGGGGAGGGTGGACAATGGAAGAAGGAAGAGAAAGAGAGAACAAGAAAAAGGTTAGGCTAACACCATACTCATCCAACAGCTACGGAGTCGAAGACGCCGAGTACGCCATAAGCCAACTAGCCCAGACAACAATGCGCAGCGAGATCGGCCAGCTATCCCTCGACCACGTGCTGAAGGAGCGGGCGGCGCTGAACACGAACATCACGGCCGCCATCAACGAGGCGGCGCAGGCGTGGGGGGTGACGTGCCTGCGGTACGAGATCCGGGACATCCACGCGCCCGAGGGCGTGGTCGAGGCCATGCACCGGCAGGTGACGGCGGAGCGGTCCAAGCGCGCCGAGATCCTCGAGTCCGAGGGCCAGCGCCAGAGCGCCATCAACATCGCCGAGGGCAAGAAGCAGAGCGTCATCCTCGCCTCCGAGGCCCTGCGCGCCGAGAAGATCAACCGCGCCGAGGGCGAGGCCGAGGCCATCCTCGTCAAGGCCAAGGCCACGGCCGCCGGGATCGACGCCGTGGGCGCCTCCATTGCCGCTGGCGGCGTCAATGCCCAGGGCGCCGTCTCCCTCAGCGTTGCGGAGAAGTACGTCGATGCCTTTGGCAAGCTCGCCCGCGAGAGCACCGCTGTCGTCGTCCCTGGTAACGTTGGCGATATCGGCGGCATGATCGCTACTGCCCTTAGCGTCTACGGTAAGGTTGGCGATACCCAGAGCCGTGCCATGGCCAAGCAGGTCCTCGAGAAGGGCAACGTGATCCCCGGCGAGGAAGCGAAGAGCGAGCGCTCCGAGAGCATTGTCGACTCAGTCGTGCGTGAATTCGACAGCACAACCGCTAAGAGATAACGAAATCCCTTTGTTGTTGGTTTAATCACGCACTTCGATCTCTCATCGTGCATTTAATTCAAGGAAGGTGTTAGGTGGGAACAACGCTTATGCCAGCTATGCCACACCAGCTCTCATTTTGAGCCGAGCGAGACCCGTGTACTATTATGAAGGGGGAGTAGGGAATACAGCTCATATGTCTTTGCATGATCGATGGGACTGGGCGGGCTGAAGTCAAACGAGTGACGGAAAAAAGAGCCAAGGATCGAAAATAGCGTCTGGCGGCATGGCGGCGAGAAAAATCACCAATTGGCATGCATGTACTTCTATAACCACTACGGTGCTATGTAACCCTCACAACTCGTGCATTTTTGTAATGGCAAGAAGCTGTAATTCAGACAAGCAGCTGCGAGGAAGTCTCATGGCCTCCCTTGTTGATAAGTCTAAAACAAATAAATAAAACTCCCCCAAATCTACTTAAACTCCAATTGATAAAAACCACTTCTAAGTCGGAGTTCTATTCTCCTGTCATCTTTGTATACCTCCTATCTGCGTAACAGTGGAAATTACACCCCCAGCTCTGTGCCGACAACTTCCAGTGCCTCTGTCAAAAGCCTCGAAATGTTAGCATCACCGCTGGTACCAGCCACTCTAGCGGCGCCAACAATAAGCGTGTAGAGGCGGAGCAAATGTTTCCTCCCATCGCTCTCGACATTAGGCGTATCGGGGATAGCTTCCGGCTCGCTCTTGAGTTCCACCAGTCGCTCCAATATTCGAGCCAACTCCTTACGTTGGCTGAGAGGTTGCGGCATGCGGCCACGAAGAGGCTGGTCGGCAATATATGTTCGTAGTGTCAAGGCGGCTCTCAAGATCAAATATGGTGCTGTCGTCCTAGCGAGTCGTATCCTGAGCATTTTCAAGGGTTCCGAAGCTGCATTAGCAGAAGACGGCATCGATGGTGGGAACCGTGGTTGGACGGTGGTCTGTGGTATCGCCGCCTCATTATGGCTTGCGACGAGAGAGAAGAGCTCGTCTAGACAGACATACGACATTTTGCTACGTTTAGAAGGCGAGGGGTCAATGGTACGTCCGCGCCGGGTTTTGTAAAGCGACGATAGCCCGACTGCGTCACCCCCGTCTTTCCCGTAAATGATTGAGGATTCTGCAGGCGAGGGTTCGTGGATGATAGACATGCGGAAAAGACTTTCAGCAAAGATCTTCCGTGTCTTATCAGGAACGACTTCTGCGCCTAAGGACGGAATTATTAGTTCTCGTAACTGATTAAATGATGTAATGTCAAAATCCTCGTCATCATATATGTTGACCCTGTCAGGCGGGGCTTCGCAGTCTGCGTTGGTTATGCCGTTGGATATTACGACAATCTTGTGCCACATATCTTGCAGTATGGCTCGCGGTATGTCTAGTGAAATCAACTGGCTTAGAGTAGCTTCTAATATAGCTATAGTCGACTTTGTTGCCTGTTTCCAAGGCTGTTCGGACTTAGTTATGATTGGAAATTGATATTTGAACACGATAGGTTTCGATAATGCGTCCAGTGCGGTTAGCAAAGCACCATTGTTATAGATATCCGTGTCAGCGGAATGTGATTGGATCAAAGACTGCAATATTACCATGCTCGCTTTAGACATGGCAACATAGGTCCGCTTCTGTGTGGTGCGCTGGCTTGCTACATTACCCCCGTCAGTAAAAGCTAACGAGACAAATTCAGAAGTCTGGGTGATCAGCGCGGATGGTGCGCCTGGAACGTCGGTTCGGATCATCTTTAGAACGTCTAGCACTTGACTCTGTAAAGGTGTGGCGTGATCGATATCGGCAATGAAGGCCCCAGGTGTCGCCGTCTGCATGACGTCGCGTAAGAGCGTGAGCATACGGCGAATTCGTTCAACTGTGAGGTCATCCTGTATTAATCGATATACGTCACGCAACGCTGCAACATAAGCCAGGAGGCAACTTTGGTTATCTGGAGTTTTATCCGCGCTCTCGGCTTTAGCTATGGGTATGCCTCGAGCCCAAAGATCCCATGCAAGATCAATGGTTGTTTTGTTGAAGTTCTGCTTGGAACCACTCTGACTTTGTGAAAGCATTTGCGTTAGAGCTTTGTAAGTTGCAGTGTTAATCTCCAAAACTTGGAGGTCTAGTAGTGTCGCGAAATGACTCAGAAGCTGCTGCCAGTACGAGTTGAAGGTTGGGTGGGCAGTGAGTACATCAAGATAGTTTGAAAGCAGACTGGAGATACCGTTAAGAACAACAACAGCAGTATCGTGCCAATCATGCCGTGTTTTCTCGTCACATTCTTCATGATCAAGCGCTTGCAGCTCTGTTTCAATCGATGCAATCAGGCGGAAGATCACTGCTTTGATACACACAGACCATGCTTCAGGGGTAAGCTGGTCGCCGTAGGCATCGAAGATTCGCAGTAACGTTTGAATTGCGCCTGGAACAGTTAGTAGGCCTACGGCAAAACACGATTTTCCAGCTTACTATTTCTTAGATCCAGTCTATCATTAGTCGTTACAGTCGTGAGGCGGATGAGGAGAAGCATCCACAGAGCAGCATCTGAAGATGCATTTTCGGCATTTGACGCTTTCTCAACCAAAGAAGCGTCATTAAAATCACCTACAAGGTTGTCGGTGATCGGGAGCGCTTTGTTTTTCCCGGAGAGGAAATTGGAGAGATCCCAGAAAAAAGTAACAGTCTACAAAGTTAAGCCGTTAGAACAGTTATATGTAGAGGACTCGAAAGACTCACCGTCAAGGCAATATTAAGATCATCATCCTGAGAACAAAATTTGTACAGGGTATCAACGAGAATAAGAAAACAAGATTTTGGTAAAGAAGATAGAAAGTCCGAACACACGAGCTGCAGAGAGCTAAATGCGGAGCGAATGAGCCTTGGTGACCGAGTAGTCAAATTTTGCTGTGTTATGCGTTCATCAGAACTGTTCTCAGCACCAAGCCTTCTTGGAAGAAATATTGTGCCGATAATCTCAAAAATAACATTCCATCCACTGAGGAGCGATTCACCACATTCATCAAGCAGACCTTTCAATCCATCTAGGATGATTTTATGAATGTCAACATCAGTAGCGTAGGTAGCAACAGATGCCACGCGATTTTCCTCTTCCAAGGGATTTAGGGATGCACGAAGAGATTCCAGTATTCGTAACTGAACTCTTGCCCGAGTCTCGTCGTTCTGCGCACCTATAGCTTTCGCGGCATCTAGCATAAGCCGTACAAGAATGTCTGCCCCGCGGCCTCTGACAGGTGCTGATATAGCGCTGGAGCTGAGCGCTTTGATGAGTTCGGAAATGATTTGGTCCCAACCAGATACATCCGGGGGATATAGGAGTAATCTATCAAGATTGATTATGGCTAGGTCACCGATCTTGGCAAGTGCAAATTGATCTTGTTGATTGGGTCCCGAAGACGCAGTCACTGCTAGACCAGACAATTTCCGATGCTGAGTACTCGGAGTTCGTAGACCTGGCCCTGGTGACGGTGGTGGGAGTGGTGAACCAGGTTGAACGGATAGTTCTGATGGGGTTTCAGATTGGTGCTCTAAAAGACGGCATACGGCGCTGGCTATCTCAACAAACGCATCGTTTGGAAAATCGACAGTGCTTTCAAGAAGCCTAGAAGCAGCTGTCTCTACTGCCCTTATCTCAGTGCTAAAACTGGCTAACAATCCCGCAGCCTCGGCTTCTGCTCTGGAATCAGATACTTTAGTTACTATTGGGATTTTCCCAGCAGACTTTCCGTTTATAAACAGCACAAAGTCAGCCTGTTGCAGGGTCTCTAAGATGATCGACCAGGACGAACCCAGTGTAGGCCCAAGAGCGATACCCAGATTAAGTAGTGCTCGCATGCATAACAAATTACGAGTATTAATTGTTTGCGGCGTCGTACTTGCGTCAATTGAGGCCTGTCTCTGTCTTTCCCCTGCAGCCCCTACCGGTGTTACCAGGTTCTCCACGCTAAGCAAGCCTCTGGCATTGCTTAAGATGGTGTTAGGTGTCTCTGCAGTAGGACTGGATATAGCGGGCTTTGAAGAGCCAGCGTTAAGACAGGCAGTGAAAACGTTCGGGGGCACAGCTGCTTTGCCCAAAGTTGTAAGAAAAGCATCTCGCGGGGTGCTCAGTTGTAAAAGCCCAGCAACATGAGCGAACTTCTGAAAAGCCCGTACAAGACCATGATAGTACTCAGAGTCCAGTGCAGCGTAAAGAAAAGTTGAGCATGTTGCAAGAATAGCAGGCCAGCATTCCTCAATGATATCGGCGCAGGTTTTGATATCAGCGTACAAGGGATGATCTTTAAGGGCAAGAGGATTGACAGGTACCGGATTTTTCTTGAAGGAAGAAGATCTGTCTAACGAGGTTCCGGTAGTAACCTTATCCACTACCGGTTTCCCATCTTCTGTATTGTTTGCCTCTGTCGGCGCAGGGGAGTCTCTGCCAGTATCTGAAGTCTTGGCTGCCCTCTTGCGAGATCGACTGTCGCCGGGTACCGTAAGTGGCAATATAAACTTTGCCAGGCCCTCCGATAACGACGTTATACAGGATAGCGTGAGTGCATACACGTAGGATTCCGGGATGGGCGGGGGTTCTGCTTTGTCCAGTTGGTCTATGCAAGCAACTCTCACAGTGCTCCATTGAGAGCTTATCCCTGTGTTATGGCCTTCATTGACGGATCCACCGATGATTCCCGTAACACCGCTCGATTCTAGCATGGCTTGGTCCGAAGACGCTCCCATATTAGCATATGGGTCCGCGACAGGAATGGTAGATTGGTGGCCAAGACCAATGACTGTTGGCCTTTCGGTGCTGACGCGGACGAACGTTGCAGTTAGGTTCTTGAGCACACCCCTTTCGCCTTTCTTATTGTCATAGAGCGTGTAGATGCGTCTCATGAGAGCAGGCTCAGCAAAAACACCCCTAAAGACCTCCATGCACAAAGCTCGCCTCCAGATAGCGGCATCTTGATCTAGTAACTGAGTTAGTGTGTCCAAGGCGTCTCCACCCTCCAAAGGTAGAATGCTTAGATGCTTCTTTAGCATGGTATACAAGATGCGCACCAGCCGGACAGAGGTGGCAAAATTGGGTTTACTGTTTAGTGACTTGATAATAAACGGCATAACCCTAGTACGGAGTGTGTAAGCTTGTTCAGCATGTGCCAGAAAGAGGCCGGCATGTTGGCTTAAGACTGATTCTATCAATTCTAGGCCGAACGTCTGCGGGAGTCCGGTGAAACGCAAGTATTCGGGGCGGTGATTTTCCGTCATTAAGCAAATGTCCTTGAAAACGCGATGCGCGTCTATAGCAGCAGCGCGAAGCTGAACCGTTTTACCATCGTCGATAGGCGCTTCGCCAACTATCTCTGTATCCGACGTCGACTCTGGCGTGGGTTAATATCATGGATGTTTGTAGAGACTGAGAGACTTACTGTCTTCTGCTGTGACCTTTTCAAAGACAGTCATGATGAGCTGCTGAAGAGTAGCAGCTGAGGTATTGCCGACAACGCCATTCTTGCTTGTCTGTAATATGAAGCAGATATTAAGAGCAGTGACCAGCAAGTCACCTTTGATGTCTTTTGCATAATTTTGAAGCAAAGTAGGTAAGGCTTGCAGGATCTTAAGTTGGACATCTAGACCAGCTGATGTAGCCTCACGAAGAGCCTCCAGCACGGGGCTTAGTTTAGACCATGGTAAGGCGCCCACGAGGATCAAACGTGACAGGCAGACAATAGCGATACCAGTGAATTTGGCATTCTTAGTCCCACAGGCGATAATGAAAGGGTTTACGAAATTGACCCTTTGAGCAAGTTCTAGAAAGTGGTAAGCTTGCAATTCTCTCTACCGACAGGGGCACGCATAGGAGTTCGGTGCCTCACTACAACATACCGGCAGCTAACGAGGCCTCAGAGGTAGTACGTATGCTTTTCAGCTCATCGAGAGATTTCTCGGCTGCCTGTACATGGTTAGTTCTGACTTTAAAAAGCAAGTATAATCACACGCTTCTCGTCATGATGAGCCCGGGCCTTAGCCAGATACGGGAGTCGCATACCTGTCGTAGGTCATTGTGCTTGCGCTTGCTCTCTTGAATGAGATTTGCCAGCTCAGTAGCCAGCAACTGAGTAGTCATCTTGAGCCCAATAACGTCTCTCACGTCACTCCATTTAGTGAAGTCGACTCATTGGAATTGAGGCGAACATATGTTATTCCGCCGCCTTGACAAAGAACCATGAAACTGTAGATAGATGCCTGGATTTAGCGAGCGGTCTTGTTTGGTGGACTGCGGAAGCTTGTTGCCAGATTAAGCCATTTAGGTAGATTTCAAGTAACCATCTCAAGTCGACAGTGGCAGGGATGATGACTCAGCAGATAAATCCCCCAGAACAAGCCCAGGGAATCGCCTTAGCGCGCACCTGCCCGGGACGCTAGCCTGGGGCTACGGCTCTCAAAACCTTGAAGTATTACGGCATAAAGTGCAAGCTCCTTCGTTCAATTCACCCCACCATCCCACCTTGCTCTCCCTTCCCGCATTCAGGTCAGGCCCTCTCTAACAGCTCCTTCATTGTTGATCATTTGCGAAACTTCAAAACTCACGCTTTTTCACGGTGACGTCTCTCATAAGCGCCTTTGAGGAAATCCTTCGCTCTGTATTATTGTAGTCGGCCCGCGGTTTGACTGCGTTGCATTATTGTATCATAGACTTGGCCCACATACATACATACATACATACACTCAACCCAGATATTCGAGATGGGTGCCAAAGTCCCGCGAAACTTCCGTCTCCTGGAAGAACTTGAGAAGGGAGAAAAGGGCCAAGGAGCAGGTGCGCGAAAATCCACTACTTTCACTGTTTAGACCACCTCGCTGGCTGACACTTGGCATGTCATACTGATTCATGTTGGCTCGTGACAGAGGCTTGCTCATATGGTTTGGACAACCCCGAAGACCTTCTCATGTCCGACTGGAACGGCACAATTCTTGGGCCTCCGCACGTTAGCATACCTTCTCTCCGCCTCTCGCTATGCATGTTGAAAGACGCTGATGATGTACTACACGGCTAGAGCGTTCATGAGAATCGGATCTACTCGGTTAAAATGCACTGTGGTGGCCAATACCCTGATCTCCCTCCTACGATCCAGTTCATCAGCCAGGTTAACCTTCCCTGCGTAAACCCGAGAAATGGCGCCGTCGATCCGAAACAGCTGCCTTGCCTAGCCAACTGGAAGAGAGAGAACACGATGGAAACCGTCCTGATCGAGCTTCGCCGGTATGACTCTCAAAGATGACTAGTAAGATTTGGAAACAAGCTCATTGATATGGATGCAGATACATGGCCTCGAGTCAATGCAAGAAGCTCCCGCAGCCACCTGAGGGTTCCGTGTTCCCTGGAAACTGATTAGGGGCACTTGTGGCACTTATGGCACTTGTGCCTGTTGATGTGATGTCGATGCTACGAGAAATGATTTATGGTCACAGGCACGGACCGTCACCTGATGGAGGAGGTTTGGACAGGAGTTGGCAGACGAGAGGGGACTTAGATCTTGCAGGGAGTTTGCTGGTGGGGATTCTCGGATTTCACATATTATGGCAGCAACAGACATCTTTGTATTAGCTGATCGATCAGCGCTCTGTATTACGGAATGGTACAACCGGAACCGCTCCAGAGAGGTGGTGTGAAATGTTACCAGTCAGCCCGCATATTACTTGCTCTTCCCCCGCGAGCATCAATACGAGTTTTGCTCATACCCAGGAACAGGGCTCTAAGGGATGGGATAATACTTCATCCTTTAGTACGTAAACCAAAGGCGGAGCTAATTCCGCCCCGACAGGGTTCTCCAATTCAAAATTAATGAACCAATGATTCAAGTTCGCTATGCAGCTTCAAATACCTACGAATTTCTTTAATCCGAATGGCATTCGTCGGACATTCAATTCGAAAGCATCTTGTTCCGGCCCGTAATTCACGACATAGAACAGCATGTAAGCCATTTCCTCCCATCCCAGCATTTTAGGTCTCCTCAACATATAGATCAATACTAATCCCACAAACTCTTAGGCCTCGCCCTCTACCGCGCCCTCCTGCGTCTCGCGCCCCAGGTCTCCCTTCCAGATAACCTCGCGACGGGCTGGGGGGCGGGAAAGAACCCGATAACAATCCACATTCGACGAGCATTTCGACGAAATGTCGCCGACACCAGTCCGCGGATCGTATACCCAGCCCTAAGCGCAGGGTATCGCATGCTCTCCGTGCTCCACGACGCCGCGACAACACCTAACTCAGAACACCACGCCTCAATAACAACATTTCTCGAATCCCGTCTCGCAGAGCGACAGCGCAGTCTCGCGAACCGGCCCCCTCCCCCAACAGGTCCCAAGCCCGGGGCGCCACGACCAGGGACCCTCCCCCTCCTCGTGAGAGTATCGCCTCCGCCCAGCGAAACAAACCCGCACCCGGCTCCCAGGTACGTGACGCCTCACCGGCCGCGCCCACAGTCCGAGCTAGGCGGGACCGGACGCCGAAAAATCCCGCGACTAGACTTAGCATCCGACTTCCCCTTCCTGCGGCTCACGAAGCCGGAGCCGGCTTTACTTAGCCGAGTGTTGCGGCAGAAGATAGCGAAGCGCATCGGGCGCATGGAGGTCCTGCTAGATCTCAAGGAAGAGGGGATACCGGCCGCGGAGCTAGAAGATGATTGGGACAATGAGATGGCGCAGCTGCTGCGGGAGGAAGAAAAGAGGACGAGGAAGGGCGCAAGGAAAGACCAGGACGCAGATAACGAGCAGTTAGCGTGGGAAGACTCGCACGACGACGTGGGCTTTGGAGAGGGCAGGGACGACGGACCCTCGCATGTGGACGCGGTGTATCAGTACGGTATCAGATACCTGACGAAGACCATGACGCACGAGCGTCGCGACCAGGTCGCGCGCGCAGACGCCATGCGCAACCTCATTATTCAGGAGAAGGCGCTAGCCGTGGCAGAGAAGGAGCAGAGGGCTGTGGAGAAGAGGACGAAGTGGGAGGCGAAGATGCTGGAACTTCATGGGGAAAACTGGCGGGATCTATTCCCGAATCTGAAAGAGAGCGAGAGGAGGAAGGCGAGGTGGCCGGTGGGGTGGTGATGAGGCGGCATTACTGCGAGGACGCGGTGTAGCCACTACCTAGATTCGTATGCGGATCATACTCGAATACATATTTTGAAGAATCAAACAAGTAGTTACCGTGACTGGGGAGATTCATACATACAAGTCCCCACGTAAAAGGATGCGTATGCCGCACTACTTATTACTGGGAGATAAACGACTTTATCATGTCGTGTCGTTTAACAAGGACAGCATAGCACGCACAGTCAACGCAGTTTATAAATTATTGCATCTCATCTTTTCAGATGGGTGGGTTGCTATGAAAATTATCGTTTTATTTTAAAAGTAGAATATTTGTAACGGGCTAGGTTGTCCTCCTAACAGTGGTGTCATTCATTTGTTCGCGTAGCTCACTTGTATATATCCCTATCCCCATTGTATCCATGACGCCACCTGACTGGGGAGGGAGTATCAAAGATTTTTCCGGGTGAAACATTGAGTCGTATACGGAAGGAAAATAATTAGCGTGCTAATGCGTAGCAGGGATAAACTTTTATTCAGGGTCAGGCTTCACGGCTTCCCAAAACGCGGCAACGATATCTGTCTTTCGGAAAGCAGGGCCGCGACCAATACACATGCCTTTAGAGCCGAGGCCTATTATCAGGTGAGTCATTTACCGGTCTCATTGCGCGAAGGATGGTACTCACTTTCGATGAATTTTTCAACGCTGAACCATACCCTTTTGTTGCGATTCTTGCCATTTCCGAGGTTCATGGTTGAGGATGAGTATCCAAAATGTGAAGGATCAGAAAAGGAAGTGTTGTGGTATGCGAGGATTGAGGACATGTTGCCGGACATAGTTGCCAGAAAATCAGGGCTTATGGACCCTGAAGCCCACAGGTCCGTTGTGGTGGGTATCGAAAGGATGCTGTCGATGCTAGAGACAGAGGGTTGATATGGGGTAGTCTCCGTCATCGTTTGCTCCGTAGACTGCATCGATGGTCTCTCGGCAGTGCTGGATGAGATGTCGAAATCCAGAGTAGGCCCCCGAACAGCCGATACTTGTGGGCTGTTTTTCGTCGTATGAAGAGGGTTGTCATAGAGCTCTCCTGGAGGAATTTCCACATAGCCGTCTCCGTCCTGAGGCAAGTTGATCAATCTTTGCGCTAAAAATTGCTCAACTTGGTACGAGTCGAACCACTCGCCCTGCCACCCCGGGAATCTTGTGCGCTGTAAATCTTCTAAGAAGTCGTCGCGCGCTGCTGTACTTCTTTGAGCAAATGGACCCATGCCGGATCCCGTGTTTAGAAACGGAGAGCCACCAGGATATGAAATGGCTTTCGGATCACCCGTAAAGTGAGTTCCAGACCCTCCTATAGGATGAAAAGGCTGTGCGTATATATTTAGATCTTCATCGGCTGTCCGACTTAACATGGCCTTGGCTCGTTGGCGTATATCGTCAAGGCTCACATAATTTCTCACGAAGCCGAAGACACGGTGCATGATGTCGTATGGAGGGTTCTCCATTGACAGAAGTCTCACAGCTTTCTCAGTCGTATGACGGTGTAATCTTCGACCAAACGTTTTCTCTAAGAATGCCCCCGAAGCGAGCATAGGGAGAGACTCCCAGTGTGGTAGGGACCATTGTGCCTGCATGGAGCCGTCCATGAAGCCCAGATTGTAACCAAAGCTCGCGTTTTCCGAGTTTGGCATTTTCACAAAAGTATAGTTCTCCTCGTCTTGAGAAGTATCGAGATTGTGTACTAACTCTTGGCTCGTCGTAGCCTGAGGTTCAGGCTCATGTGTCACGATTAATCCGCCAAGAAGTTGTCGTGGTTGTTGCGTGGCAGGTTCTGCTGGTCCATTACTAACTGATTGAGTGTTTAATTGCGAATCGGTTCTTAGAGCACGGCCTGCTGGCGGTTGCACGTCAGCAGTTACCTCGTCGCTCTGAGGAGCAGCGTCGTCAGAGCAACGCTGGGCCAGCACGGCCTGAAACTGTCGCAAGCGCCTCCCAAGCTCGGGAATCCGAGTGCTTATTGAGTTCTTTTCTGCGTATTCCATGAGCAAGCTCTGGAAGGTCGCGTTGATCTCCGCATTGCTCGCCTCGAGTCCTGCCACTTTTGCTTCAAGGTCAGTAATGGCAGTCTCTTTCCGGTTACGGTATGCCCTTTGCGCAAGACGAATTTGTTCTTTCCGCCGCTAACCCGATGTTAACTTTGGTCTCGTTGATATCGGTACCAAGACTATTCAGCTACAACTCCCATCATGTTGAAGTGCCCCAACACTGGTGAAGAGAAAGAGAGCAAGAGCCTACAAACTTACTTCTTTCATATCCTGATGGTCACCTGTTTCGAGCCGGGGGCGACCCCTCGCCCTCTTGACCTCTTCTGTGGGCTCCGATCGCTCGTTTTGTACCGCTTTCCTACCGCGCTTCTTAGGGTTAGGGGTAACGGTTGTGGTAGCAAATACATGAGCCTCTGATTTACCGGGCCTCTTCGAATATCGGCCATCATCATATTGCTCAGCATTGAGCACATCCAACGGCCCCTTGATGTACCGCATGGTAGACTGGCTTGATGAAGCACCAGCTACTGGATCACGTTCAGCGTGTTGTTGCTGAGGACCCCAGGCAAGTTTGTGGGGCAGAACTGTGGCGCCTGTTGAGCTAGTGTCCTGTTCCTGGGGTAGTTGATTAACTAAAGCACCTGAAGGGGCAGCAGTATATGATGGAACACTAAAGTCGAAAGTAGAGCGTGTATGTGATGGGGTGACAGGAAAGACGGACGGATAAGGAGGGATATTGCTGCTGTAAGTGTTGACGTTGCCGTTATCGTTACTATCAAACGGCGAAACCTGGCCAAGGTAATGGTGTTGTGGCTGGTGCTGGCCATGTCTAAGGAATTGGGGTTGAGCTTGATGATGGGGTCTAAGGTGAGTGATATGGTAAGGGTGTTGAGGATGATTATTAATGGACCCCAAGTTGATGTCGTTATCACTAGGGTGTGACATAGTAAGACGGATCAAAACCGGTACATTCTTATAGCACTATCCCCCATATTGCATCTTGCCCCTGCCTGTCCGTCGCCGTCCACGCAACTATCAAGGCGGGATCTTAGTCAACTATATTCCAGGCATCTGACACGCCTGGTGTTTTCGCTTGGCGTTGCATTCAACAAGTAGATACCCAGGCAGGCGTGCCACGATGACTAGGTAATCGTGCCGTGAGATGGTTGCATCAAGCACTACAGTAACAGCAGAGGTCGCCCTCAGCGCGAAGGGCTGCGTAGGTGTGACAGATCTCAGCAGCCGAGGGACACTGAATCGTACAGGCAGGCAGCAGTCGTAGGGATCTGATATCCTGTATACTACCAGATAGCGACGTCTAGGGCCCAGATAGAGCCTAGCCTACACTTTGTAGGGCTTAGTGTAGGTTGTTGCTATTCCAGAAGCCGATGCGGTATGCTGCAGTGTAGTCAAATCCCGTTAGAGCGATGAAGGCAGCGCGCGAACGGATTGGCAAGCGGTGACGAGGTCTGTCGAGGGTGTTTTTTTTTTGATTAGTGAACACCGTGTGGGCTGAGCTGAGATTCGTGCACTGCTCGCGTGCCGAGATGTTGGAGACGGAGGATTGATAATACAATCACTACGTTAGGGGGGACTATTACACGACCTTTACCAGTTAGGTATTTATTCTCCCTCTCTCACTTTTTCCGTCACGATGACCAGCTCCGCCCTCGCTCGCCGGTGCGGATTATCTTCTCTGCCGGCATTTCTTTTTCGTTGTCGTCCAGTCTTGATCCCCCATGGTAGGTGGCTTTTCGCGGGGATATTGGACGAGCCATGGTGATTTTGAGCAATTGCATGACCTACTAGAATATCGATACGTATTTTCCTATGGCTCAGGTTCATGCACCTGCTTGTAAGTAAATGCTACCTTAACGGGTAAGAACATTGCCGTTGACGCGCTACTACTACCTGTAGGTATTGAGCTACGTAAAATAGGAGCATCAGCAGCGGGAAATGTTGAAGAATTACCTACCTAAACTACATGAGTCGGGCAATCTTAGGGAATCCACTATGTGTACACCAAAGCGAGCAATTGGATACTTATTCCTATGCTTTCTTTAACAGTTTGGAATAGCAGGTCTAAGATTCTTAACGATTAGCTCTCGAGGCTTTAATAACGGGTTGCAGGTCTCTATCAACGCTAACTACATTAGGAATACAAACCGAGCATATAATAGCAGTAATTCCTTGCTATGTGATCTATCATATGTCACCATAATGAGATAAAGGTATTTATATCTAGTGATTCCTCCTGTTTATGGAACGCTTAGATCTAAATGGTCGATTACCCTCAGACAAAAATCAGTCCTGAGATTAGCCATTTTAGATATGTTGAGTGAGTACCGTACTGTCGCATCAGTGGTATACAATATCGTCGACTATAGCAAACTCTTACCGATTTCCCTCCCTCGTGTCATATCTTTCGATAGTCATGTTGCACGCTTTTATTATCCACCATATAGGGGTGGTTTCGTTCACGACTTTCCAACAAGTTACCGAGCCCGATGAGTTTCCGCTCAAGAATAACACCTCACTGTACGCCACACGGCGTACCATGACGTACGCATGAAGCAAAAGAAATTTGAACATTTTAGTCTGTACGACTAGAAGCTCTAGATGGTCAGGCGCAGGCCAAAAATGTCTCCGTTTTTACGCCGATGGCAAGAGCTTCGGTTCCGTGACGTCGAGTGGGTCTCACAGAAATGTTCCAATTGGGCCCTGCACGCCTCTTCAAGGTGCTGTCTTAGACAAGACGTTAAGGGTAAACCGGAACGCTGAAAAGACATTAAGGAAGCAGTAATTAGAATAGAGCAACACATAGAGTAAAGGGACTCATCTCGAGGTCAAGGTATGGCCATATCATTAGGTTGAGCAATGCTTAGGAGATAATACACTACGTAGGGAATTCGTTGTTGGCCGCTGTACAGAAAGCTGATAATATGAACTTCATATAAGAAACCGGTCATCACCAAACAGAATCGGATTATTAAGTTTCTTTGACTGATATTCTGGCTCTGTGACATCGAGTCTGAGGCTCTATATACTCTACTTTAGCTGGTTATTTATTGTATATCCCATTATAGTCTATACTAATGCCTTCTTAAGAGCTATATTGCACATCCACAGTATGTGTGCTTAGAACTTAATTGAAATTAACTCGCTGTCTTCCTCCATTACGTTATTTTCTTAGCTGTCTTCTTAAGGAAAGATCCTAGTCTCTAGAAGCTATCAATCCGAGCGTCTTCGATGCCACCTCTGGTGACGACAAGCCCACACTGATGCGATTCGTTACGAGCCGTTCGTAACAAACATTGTCGGCGTTGGGCTTATACTAGAGTCATGTCAGAGGGACCTGAGTCACTTACCCGTGTCACGCGGCGTAGCTGCCCGGTAGAAGTCTCACTTTTTAGTGTCAGGTGCGAAGCGGTTATATGGAAACGTGTTCCTTGTTTCAAATTTGCGTCAAGAGGATCAGATTTCCGAATCTCACACCGAAAAATATCGAGCTTCCATCTACTATTTAATCCACCTATAGTCATTTCCAACTCAATTGGCCTAGGCGACTGTATAATGAATGCCGGAGTATCTTGAATGCAGTTCATCTGACCTAACACGTGCGGATGTTTCACGGTGTAGCGGCCTCAAGGGCTAGCGTACTAGGGCTTGGAATGCTATCGAATATTCCAATAATCTTCTTGGGCGTCAAGGAGGCCATACAGGTCTAATTCTGACGGAAAACGACGCCATCACCGCCAGCATAGCAATAACGGTATATAGGTCCACATCTCCGCGACACTAAGTCCTTGCCAGCCCGGATAATTCAAGTTTGTATCGCTAGTATCGTATTTCCGTAAGATTTGGAGGCCTCGTCAAGCATGATTATAGCAAACACGATAAACAGAATAGGTACGGGTAGCTATGCAAATATCCCTCTAGACGTATTGGCTAGTACACGTGCTCTCACGGAAGAGATGACTATGATAAATGAGTCACCGTTGAGACAACCCCCAGATCCCCTTGTTGGTTTAGGTCTAGCAATGTCTACACACGTCAATCTTACGATTGCTACGAACCGCACGCAAACTTTGAAGCGGTATTAAAGGAATTTAATTCTAGTTAAGAATGTACTATTGTGCCATTGTTGTGAACTTTCCGTTTGCGGTCTCTTTTCCGGGGCACATGCTCTGTATTAATATACAGCTTTTTGCTTCCATCAGATCAGCCACTCGGTAGACTGCTTTCAGGTCTAATTCATAGTGAGATCTCCCTCGGGCTCCTGCAGGGACAAACGTTGTGGTTGTAATGGTTAACTTTTTAGAAATAGAAATACTTTACATGTTAGTTTAAGACAAGGGGCGAAGTATCTAGTGAAGTCTCCAGTCTCCCAGTATCTCTGCTGTTAGTTGATGATATCTCCGAAAATTACCTACATAAATTGATCTAGCTATTTAAAGCGGCCACTCTCCATCGTGATTGTGCGATGACGACTGCTTAGATCACTCCTTTTATGGCAACCTGAAACGTATGGTCAGGTCCAAAATGGGCGAGGGACGAAGAAAATGGTAACGCTGCCGTGCTTATGAGTAATACGAAGTTCCGGTGTATCACGACTTCTTGAAAATTTGGAGGTCCATACGTGTTTGTGTTTCTCTTTTCCTGCTGCTACCCGAGGTTCACCGTACGATCGACAGAGCAGCTGCAGTGCGCTCTTATCACGCCGTTTGTAGAGTCCCTGGGTGGGCGACACAAAGACGGTAAAACGTTTTCTCATATGCGGTACTCCTCAAGAATATGAGTTTTTCGTTCGCCTAACACTCCCGAAATAGGCATGCACAGTCGATGGCGCTATCCAAGAACCTCGAAGGCTCACAACTTGGCCGAGTAACTGGAAAACGTTAGTAGGCACGAGAGAATAATCGTCTACTCTAACTATGGTAGGGCGAAATTATATGAGTCATGCGGTGAGCACCTAAAGACTTTCTATCGCGGCTTCTTGCTGGGACGGCAGAGACGGCGCATGTGTAATCGGATTAATACAATCTGGTAATTAAGGAAATATTAGAATATGTTTGTTACTCTGGATATGCTTCATGAATCACGCACCAAGGAGATAGAAGCGTTCCATGTTACCATCCATAGGAAGCAAGGGATATAGTATGTTCACGCGATCATCCTCTCGTATCGCAACTGTTCCGCATCACTTCAGCTGCCACAAAAATACATATGAAACTACGCCAAGGGCTGTCTTAAATATGGAGCTTCTACTAGACATAGCGGTGAAGTGATTACTTCACGCCTTCGTGCTCGGTAGGGAATCTTCACCAAAAAACTCATTCTACGACTGCCAGAAAAGCCACACATTATTAGTACATACAGTTTGCCTACTTGCTTCTCAATAAGCATCTATTTCGTGCTGTAATGTCATTTGAGAAGTAATAATCATAGGCAATGGTATCGATAAACACGTGTGGGCTGGGCACGTTTATAACTGCTCAAATTTTAGGCAGAAATGTACCCTTGTGGCACCGAGACATTCATGGGAAAAGATGATTGTTGACTCAGATGGTCGAGCTGGACTGCGGAGGATTATAGTGATGATATCGAATACTGCTATCAATCACATTTGTTTCCCCGCGATCTAAATTTTTGTGATCTATTGTTTGTTTTACGTATTTTTGGGGGTCAGATAATAGGCCCTTCGTGGGAATAGAGTTGTGTCGTGTACCTGGTTGTCTCATAAATTTTTGAGACTCTGTCTAGCGATTGGATGGTTACCCTGCCCTTGACGATAGGAAAAGAGCTTTGAAATAAATCAAGATGCTTCGCTAGGTAAGCGCGGTTGAAATTTTGACTTATCATGAGATCAGGCCACCATGAAGTATGCATGAGGGGGTGTCTTGCATGGCTCCTCAGTGATAACTACGTTTTTACTACAGCCTAAAAAGCTCGCTCTATAAGGCCAACGAATACAATTTGAATAGATCGGGTGACTAAAGTTGAATTTAGCAAGGTCAGCAAGCGAAATATCGAAGTTACCACATGATTGTTGTTTCCACTGATATAGATATGATTGCTAACTCACTAAGTACATAATACAACGATCATGTCAGCAGCATGGTTGGCTGGCTTGGGTAGCATCTTTGGCCCTATCTCGCTTATGGTGTTGGTACAGTCCTGCAAGGGTCCTCCCGCACTTTGGGCTAAGAATCATTCTATTTCTTGCACTAGTCCGAATACCTATTGCACTATACCAGGCCCTATCTAATATCTACGTCAGGGCACGACCGATAATAAGTGAGTTTTGGGCATAACGATCGTGCTGATTATCTAGGTGGATTTTTGGCTGGTCGCGCTTGCGTAAATGGAAAGATTCATCACTTCCCCCCTAGATTGTTAAAAATTTGATTACGAAGCGAAGAAAGGAACCAAACAGGTATAAGTATGGCTAATATAATATCCCTGCAAGTGAAGCTCCCAGTCTGTTGGTTCCTTCCATGTACGAGATCATCTGGATCCCCTTGGCGCTTTAAAATGTAGTCTCCCCCACTCACGAAACTACCTATTTACCTGCAGTTCTATCCAGTATGTAACGGGAGTAATTGTTAAATCCTTCTAAAAAGCAATTATATAGATACCAGAAAATTCTTACATACCTACCTAGGCAGCCACTACCTTGACCATACAAGTAGAAGTAGGTACTACCAGGTACGCACCTGCCTGGCCTATTGCTATACAGTGTTGGGCCAGGTATATATCTTAGTTCTAGTACTGGCTTCTGCTGTAATGACAAGTCGAATGAGCTCCATATTTAATTGACATGGGCAATGCCTGACAGTTTTGACACCCTCCGATTGCATCAACTCGTCCATGTCTTACTTATAAACTGAATCACCTACCATACTTACTTACATGCAGGGACTCACCGTTTGTACTCCAAGTCCTCCAGCTACACGCACAATTTTGAGGCATTGGAAGGCATGAGTTGACCGACCGAGACGCAACTACCCGGGCCTAGTCGATCGCGTCTTAAGGTATACTAATTCGACAGCTCCTTCATCCTCCCTCCTTATTTACTCTTTCTTTCTTCCTCTCGCTCGTAACTTACATGTCCATGATCTCTATATCGAGTATCTAGGGTCTGCGTCCCTCCCTTAGCACAGAACAAAAAGGAACCGAAAGGTAACCTTATAGTGTTACGAACCTTGGTTTCGAATTGCCCTAGCATACAACAAGAGTGGGCCATTATCATCATTCGTTACCCATCATAACAATACTTGGGTACTTAGTCTAGGCCAGCACGCTATCCACCCGCTCCCTTTCCACCTTTAGATGGATCTTGTTCTCACCGACATCAGCTCGACATCAGCTCCACCCTCAACTCTTTCCATAACGTGAAAAGAGCTCTCCTTTTTACGACCTGTAATTAAATGCTTCCAGGCTGCTCACTCGGTGTATTAACCTCTTTTGAGCCTCGCTATAGTGGACGAGCTTGACTTGCCCAGGTTACTTGGTTTCGGACTGGCAGATACCTGCGGTTTTCCGCGCTACCACTTGACTTGGGAATGAGCATGTGCGACAAACTCAACATCGCCTTGGCCGACATAAAAGCCCCTATAGATGTCGTATGCGGATTGAGAATTAGGCACCATGGCTTCATCACCTCTTGAGGCTTTCCGTCAAGTCTGGGAAAAGAAAGGGAGATTGACGGCTAATGGACATTTGGAAGAACTTCTCTACTATATGCACGAAGCAGGCGAGAAAAAGCAACGGGCTAGAGAAGATGCCCGGACTCGATTAGAAGACTTACACAACAGGGACATTCCCCTCGCAAACTTTGATGACGAGTCTCGGAAGATTAAAGGGGATCTTGATGCTACCCTGGAGTCAATCGAAAAAGCATCTAAGGAAAAAATACGGGATATCGAAGAAATTCAGCGAAAAGAGATGGCAGACCATGAGAAATCTTATCAAGACGCCTTGGCCGCCAGATTTTTTATGACCGATATTTCACCCAATCGCTCGGCTCCTGAAGTAGTTGCGGCCATTAACCAGAAAACAGGAATAAATAGCAAAGGAACAACTTCGGCTTCGCAACTATCAGCAAGCATATCCACCAGGTCTTCTCTCGATCGGATGCTTCCTACTCCGGATGATATCTCTACGATTACGGCTGGCGGAGAGCATGATAAATCAGCAATGCTCGCAAAGTCCTTCTCTTGTACCATCCAACGTGAGTATGCCGACGGGCAAGAGCAATTAATCCTGCGATACAAAACTGAAAATCGCAAAGCGTTGCAAGAAATCACGGAACTTCGGGACAATCGATCTCTACCTGTCACTTCGCCGGTCAATCCCCTACCGACTCCCGATAATGAACATGCGGCTTCAAGAACTATCACCTTTGACGAAGTATTTCAAAAGGGCCAAGCCAAGCAGTGTGTACTGCCCATTTTCTTTTCCTCTCTATTTTGGCAATCATTTCTCCCAGATGGCAAGCATTGTTACATGTTACTAGGTTCCTCAGGACTGTATTGGACCCTCACTATAAGTGGCAATGTCTAACAACAAATTGTTTTAGTAAAGATACGATTGTAGAATTTCCTTCAAAGAGTGGTCGATGGTACATTCTTAAATGCGAAGGGCATAACATACGATTCGGCATGAGACCACTTCCCGGAGCTGCGAAACACTTGAACAGCCGACTACATGGCGGCCTATGCAAGAACTGGGCTGTGGCCATTAAAATGCTTGGCTATAGAGTAATCGATTGTACTAAAGAACTGGCATCACTAAATAACGAAGTAGTAAAAGTTGCTTTCGCCAATGGCTATAAACCTGTAAGCCTTACCAACCCAGTGAGTGTCGGCAAACACACAGGCTAGGTTAGGTCAGAGAAACTAAACACTAAACTATAGGAGAATAAGACAAAGCGAAGACAATACGTAGAAATCTCGGAGAATAACAGTCGGGAAACAGACGCTACTACCATCAGTATAAGTCGCAAAAGTACTTCGTCGCCCTCCAGAAAACGACACAAAGCAGATTCGAAAAGTCCAACTGAGATCATCACAAACCCAAAGACCTTTCATATTTACTATTACTTCTGGAAAGACGAGGAGCGTCTATACCCGGTCATGATTCTTGCTTGGGACGATCAGAAACCTGGTGGCCTTGAGCACGATCTCGTTAGTACCGGACTCCTCGACAAGAACTCCAACCCGCCCAATTGCTATATCTACAAGGATACGGACAGTGGTAAAAACAAAGCTATTGCTGGTTGGGCACCAGGTTTCGAAGACGGTGGCCCGAAGGTCAACCAGAGGAAATTCCCCGCTATGTTCTTGTACGTCGTTATTCTGCTCGTCTATCTAGCTCGAGGAATTGAACTAATTCGCTGTTACTATAGTGATCCTAATCAGGAGGTTAGCTGGGTTTCTGCCAATCTTTTGAGCAAGTTCCCGCTATTCGAACCAAATCCCCCAAAGAAAAAAAGCCACCCCTTTAACTCGGCGCGTCATTGGGTTGCCAAGACCAATGGGTTTGCCTCATGGGAGGAATTCGAGGAGGCGCAAAAAGGGGAAGGCGGAGGTATGCTAGCAGCTTATGATTCATACGTCTTCAAACTAACACATCTAGAAAAACGAGAACGCAGAGTTTCGACTCCTTCAGTTTCGTCTATATCGGATATGGGCGACGCTAAAAGGGACTTAAACGATGAAAGTGGCTCAGACAATGAAAGCAGCTCAGACAATGAAAGCGGCTCAGATACTGAAAATGACTCAGGTACTGGAAACTCGGTTCGTTCATACGCTTCTAATATTACGGAAAAGGTGCTGCAGGAAATGCGAGATAAGGCCGGTGAAATTTCTGGCGATAGTGATTACGCTGGCTCGGACGCGGATAGCAGCTTGGACGACGAGCATGGGGAATGGGAACAATTTGAGACTGACGGACGACCATGGGCGTGGTACGGATTAAGGAAAAAATCACGCACAGATCCTGAGATAACCGAGTCGTCTGTTTCCACGCGCGAAACCACCCCTTTGAATAACAAGGCTAAAGCTTCCGTCTGGAAAGGCATGGAGTCGGCGCGCCATCTGTCAATACATGCATGTACCGGGGATAAAGACCCCTCAGCAAAAAGGGGCCCAGACGCTAAAACATCGCCTCTAGAAGCTCCGCCGAGAAGAACAGTAGAAAACCTAGCACAAGATGGCGACGATCACCCGTTAAGACGTACACCATTACCAAATCTACATGGCGTAGATGCAGTGAATCAGGCAACTCCGCCAAAGACGCCGAAAGCTTATATTTTTCGCACCCCGGCAAGCTTGATAAACCAGCTATCGTTATCCTCAGGCGAGACAGGAGAGTTAGGAGAGAGTTCAGAGAGAACGAAGCGCGGAAGATCTGAGGAAAGATCCGAAACGGGCAGCGTTACTCCCAGAGGACGGACTGCCAAGAAACCTAAGCAGAGTCCAGGAATCCCTAATAATGAGGTGGCTATGTCTATAGATTTGCAGCCAGCGGCTTCGCCCTTGCCTCCTGCTGCACCGTTATTAAAACCCAAGGAGCCCCTCGCGCCTGAACAAAACGCAGAAATCACTGATGACCAGATGGCCATGTCTATAGATTCGGACTCAATGAATTCGCCCCTCCCTCCCGTCGAACCGTTCTCCAAGCTCAAAGAGCCTCTGGGATCTAAACAGAGCCCAGGAATCACTGATGATGAGACCGCCATGTCCATAGACATGTCTATAGATTCACAGCCAGTAAATTCCCCCCTACCTCCTGTGGCACCGTTATTCAAGCCCAAAGAACCACTAGGACCCGCTGTGTTTGAGCTTTCCTTTTACATCAAGGGCCTTGTCTCATGGAACCGCGAGAACGAAGCAACTTCTTTGAAGCTCTATTATGGAGAAGGCGAGAGAATGATCGGCACAGTAGACGCACCAGTGGACATTGTGATTGATCCGACAACCCTTAGGGGGATCTCACGAGAGGAGATTCCCGAGTCTAAGGGCAATGTCGCAATGACGCTTCTTAGCAAAGATCCGGATGAGGCTCCGACGAAAGTCGTGTTCAACCGTGCTATAGGGAGCAAGGTGGGCATTGGAAAGGTGCAGTCGCGCAAGTTCCTTCAGTGGATCAGGAGCATCGTCCCCGCGCTTCCGCTCTTGGAGGGTTGAACGAGGGTTGAACGTCGCAGATTCAAGGGAAATGAGTCGAGCGACTTTACATAATGGTCTGGAAGGTGTTCTGACTCGAGGTTTGCCAGCGTGATGGAGACTAGGAAACAGTACCTAGTCAGACCACAAACTGGCGGTTGGGTGATTCAGCATTCCGGTTTGAGGGCTCTTGTCCACGATTTGCGATTAATAGCGCCCGACAAGGCGCGAATGCATGGGACTATGGGATGAATTCATGAACTAGCATAGGAGTTTCCTGAGGTATACCTACTAAAAAAGGGCGAGATGTCAAGGTTGAAGTTCATCTATCCCTTAAGATTTGGGCTGGCTTCATTATTGGGAACGGAAAAGAAGGCATGCGTTGTTTTACAAGGACCTCATCTGCTTAACAGCTCTTAAGAGGTGGTTATTAAAAATGCTGATCTAGCGAATTGTTCTAGTAATATCCAAACAGCGGGTTGGTTATTCCACTGAATTGGAAGCATGTGAAAGTGCCAAGCCTGATGGTCAGCGCCGACGTTATGGGGCGCATCCCCCACATGTTCGGCCTAAGTAAGACCCTACATACTGATCAGTACTATTCCAGACTAATTCATCACGATATTAACTAGGCTTTAAGCCTAGGTTATTGAAGATGACCAAGTATAGTTAAATACCTAGTGGCAGTTGACACGCCGAAACATAACATATAGTCAGTCTTTCATGTGAGGGCTGACTTGTATGTATGTATGTATGCATGCTCGCGACTGAGGTTATATAACCGCGGGGAATGTCAGATTTCAAGATCTGTGGCGTATTTGGCTTTCTTTTCAAGACTCAGCACTAAACACGGGATCATAATTTCATTCCCGAGGTAACCTCTCTTTACTTCTTTTACTGGTCGCTAAATGACGTCGTCTCTTGCGTGTGTGTAATGGCCACCCATACAAGCAGCGACTTGAACTATCTCTGCCTCAACGCCTGAGAGATCTTGAAGGTGGCCTAAAGTAGGCACTAACGTACCTGCCTACCTACTCTACCAGACGGCATCTTGAACACGCCGGAACGGGTTCTGCTTGCCTGGAAATCTCGTGGCGCCTGCCCACGCAGCTGTAACCCGTCTCCAACTTCTTCTCTTTGTGATCCAGTCCGCATGGCTGCGCTTGTAAGTCCGAGTTAATGCATCTCATTACGTCCACCCATTTATTTAGCCAGAGCTACATGCGCAAGCGACAAGAACAACACATCCAATCATCCCTACCCACCTACTTCCGTTTTGGGATGTTTTGAGTGCTGGCAGGTAGACAAGCGACCGACCGAGCGGGCAAGCGAGCAAGTCTCGTAGCCTCAGCGTCATCAGTGAACTGTCGTCATCGTCATCACCATCACCATCACCATCATTAATTATCATCACATTTGTTATTCTCTTCTTCACCACTTTCATCAACCATCATTTATCCTCCTCTTGGCTGCCCCTTTCACACATGCAGCACATGCAAGAAAGCCACCAATACAACATAAATCCATCCCCTTCAGTTGCCAACTCACCCACCACACCAATCGCATTCGCATTCGCCAGGCTGACATGCAACCTCGCTCTGCTGCGTACTGTAGGATATACCCTGGATGACGCACATGTCGACTCCCAGGTCTACACCCCGCCCCGACGTTGACGTCGACCGTGTCGCCAGTCCCGCCGTCCCTATCTCGACGCCCGCCTCGGTTTCTGCTTCTGCCTCTGTCTCCAACCTCTCGCCGCCCTCATACGCCCCTCCGACCTATGCCTCCTTCTCACCCGCGACTCTCTCCTCCACTGCCGCCGCCGCCGCTGCTAAGCGCACCTCAACTATTCTCGTCCACCAGAAGTCTCCTCTGCTCCTAGCGACACCTCCTCAGGTCACACGCGCTCTCGCCTACAGCCATCCTTTCCTGCTCCCCTTGAACAAGCTTGTCGGTCTGCTGAGTTGGACCACCGGTGACCCTTGGGAAAGCTTCCTCCTTCTCGCTGCCTTCTGGGCTATCGTACAATATGGCGATAACGTGTTACGTTTTGCCGGACCCATTGTGGCCGTACTCGGCATCATAGCTGGCATGTACGCTCGTCGCTATAGTCCCCTATCGAGTAGTGGCTGGGCCGAGCATCCCAGCCAGGCCAACAGCAAGGACAAGAAGAAGGGCAAGAATACCGCCGGCGGCGGCAATCAGGCAGGTCCAGGTCACCAGAGGAACACTAGCGAGGCTACGAGCACGCGGCACCAGAAAACTCTTGACGAGATTGTTGATACCCTTAAAATCTTCACATCACGTTGTAATATCTTACTCGAGCCACTTCGCGAAATGACAGATTTCCTATCTACACAGCGGACTGCTACCAGTGCGACAACCCGACCGGCGCTCACCACGCTTTTCGTACGCATTATGGCCATCACTCCCATTTGGATCGCATTAACCTTACCCCCCTTGCGCATTATCACAACGAAGCGGGTTGTTCTCGTGTTCGGCACCTTATTGTTGAGTTGGCATTCCAAGGTCTGCAGGGTGACGCGAACATTGTTATGGAGAAGTGCAACAATACGGAAGGTGGCCCAATGGATAACAGGCTTGGAATTTGAAAGACCAGTAAAGCAAGAACAGGGAGAGAATATGAACGGCCAGGCCGTCAATGGCGTAAAGCAGCCAAAGAAAGCACATGAGGCGGCCAAGATATCCTCCTCGGCTTTGACGGAGGCTCTTAAACGCAGCCAATTGGGCGCCAAGGACTCAGGCGTCCGGTTCACGTTTATCCTGTACGAGAATCAAAGACGATGGCTAGGTTTGGGGTGGACGAATAGCCTATTTGCTTATGAGCGTTCAGCCTGGACCGATGAGCAGAATAACCCTGTCCCGGCAAAGGATGAGTTTGAGCTGCCCGAAGTTGAGGACGGTCGCGCTAAATGGAGGTGGGTTGAGAGTAGCAAATGGCGCGTCGATGGTGTGCCGGATATGGACGAGGCAGACTACGATAGCGAAGCCGGGCGGATGGGTTGGATTTTCTACGATAATAAGGTATGTCTTGTAATGGTCTTGTAGCGAGTGCTGCCCGTTACTAACCCTTTCTTTGTAGTGGCAGAATGGTCGTAGAGGCAACGATGGCTGGGGTCGCTGGACAAGAAGGCGGAAATGGTATCGGGATGCAGAATTGGTCGAAGTCTTGGAAGAAGAGGATTTGCCTTCACCACCGCCACCAGCATTACCAGCACGACCACAACCACAACCTGCCACAGCGTCTTCGGTCCCCGATAACATCGATACAGCCGCACCGTTATCAACATCCGCACCCGTGAGCACCAATTCGGAGGACAAGGGGAAAGGCGAGGACGATGCGGTCTCACTCCTCAGTACATCTTCTAAATCGGCAAGATTCCGGCTCCCCGGTTCTGGGCTACGTCGCCGCACGACGGGCGACACCCAACGTTCTAGGAGAGCGAGCGAGTCCGCTAGTCTACGGTCACATGAGGACGATAACACGCTAGATCCAGCCCTGGAACTGGAGATTCAGGGACATCATCGGGATCTTGGGCAGTGGGGAATCGGCGACGATGCACAAATGGGTCTTGAATGAAGACGAATATCCAGTCGGAATTGACGGTAGGCGTTGTGGTATCATTTGTTTTCTCGGTGACTTAGTTTTTAGCCCAGGAAGGTAGGCATTGGTGTGGCGTCCGGTAGATACCAAATTTGATTACGGTTTTATTTCTTATTCATCTCTCGTACTATATGTGCCTGTATGATTATATACCAAAACATCCCATCCCGCACGCTATCCCAAATCAAATTATGATAAATGCTTTCCTTCGCCATCATCGCTTCAAGTTTATTTCGTCAGTTACTTCCTATCACATGATCTTGCCCTTTAGGGATATCCGTCTCAGCAACAACAGCCGCAATGGCAAGCTCGTCGTCTCCCTCGCTAGAGGCGGAAAGACGTTGTTGGCTTCTTCTGAATAAGAGGTCCATTTCTTCTAGGGGGACGCCTTTGGTTTCGGGGTAAAAGAGGAGGATTATCTGTACTTTTGTGTTAGCGGGAAATGTTAAAACGATAGGAAATAAGGAAATGGTAGGATCTAAAGGGGAACAGGAAAGAGGAGAGAGAATGGGACGGACGTACCGGGATACACGCAAAGTTGATGGCCATGAAGAAAAAGTAGATGTTGGACCCAATCGATTCGATGCCCACTGGCCATACCTGCGCTGCTACGATGGATCCTATCGCGCTGCCTGATGCTGAGAAGTTGAGGCCGCGGGCGCGGACTGATGTTGGGAAGATCTGGTTTTTTGGACAAGTTAGTGTTGTGCTGAGTTCTGGATACGTGGTATATGAGAAGAATCGAACGAGGAAAACAATAGAAGGAAGAGTGGAGGTAACCTACCTCTGACCCATATACCCACGCCGCAGGCCCGAAACCCATGCTATAACCCAATGCGTAGATGAAGATGAAAACGATGCAGACGATGTCGGCGGTGCGGTTCGTGTTGTCTGGGTAGACTTGGCCTAGGACGCCGTTGATCTGGACCAGTTTGTTAGCGGGCGAAGGACGGTACAAGCCTGCGGCCGAGGGGTAAAAATGGGCGGAATACCAGTAGAGCGAATCCCATCGCGAGCGTCCCCGAGACGAGCGTGGTTCGTCTGCCTAGACGGTCGATGAGCAGCATTTCCAGGACCGTCATGCCGATTTTTAGAGTGGACTGAACTTGCGATGTTAGGATACTGTTTACGACTTGGCAGAGGGTTTGTGGAAATCGATGTTACCTCGATGCCGCCTGCCAGCAGCGCTATCCGTGTTGACAGGCCGAGCTTCTCGAGGAGTGTGGGGAGGTAGTATTTCATTGCGGCGGCACCGCACTTCGATGTCAAAGTCAGTCAGTTATCTTTGCGTTGTGTTTTCTCTTGATAGGTGGTGATCACTGAAGTAGAACTGGCGCAAATTGGTAGTCCAAATGAGATTCCTCCCTATCTAAGCGAAAAGAAAAAGGGGGATTCTCACCATCTGCGCCATGAATTGAAGAAGAGACGCCCTCCATAACCGATTAAACAGATTCGGATCCCTGAAGAGCGAGAGCCAGCTCGCGCCCGAACACCTATACTCCTCGACGTCATCGTGGATGCGAGAGAGCTCGAGATGAATCTGTTCGTTAGTGAAACTCTCTTCGCGCAGCCAGTGGAGCGCTACGAGAGCCTTTTCGTGGCGGCCGTGCTCTATCAGCCATCGGGGTCTGGGAAGCAGGGTGTCAGCAATCTGTTTATACAGTGAAGTGTGTGGACATGTATCATGATTCCGCTTACGTCTCGGGAAGAAATGGCAGACCGATGCCGAAGATGGCCATCGGGATCAGATTAATGGCGAGAGAGAATCGCCACGATATGTACTCCCCGTAGGGCGTGCTGGTCCAGAACGTTATGCCGTACCCAACCCTGGCAGTCAAGTTAGGTCAGTGGCTTGTTATTGATTGGTTCTCGTTATGGTGTTAAGTGTAATAGCTACATACCAGAAACCAGTCGCTAGTCCTACGACGAATCCGACATGGTTCAAGACGACGTATTTTCCTCGCTCACTCGCGGGTGACACTTCACTATATAGGACATATGTCAGCAAGTCTTTTCTCTCCCTATAAGTTTAGGTCTTGAGGGACAATGATTCATTAAGAATAGCCAACCTTTGGTAAAGCGGGACAGAAGTAGATACCATCCCTATCCCAACTCCAGAGATGATACGTCCGGCTATCATCATGGAATATGCCCCCGGCCCAGTCGCCCCAGACTCAAAAGCTGTGCCCACGGCGACAATAACGATGCCGACTAAAGCCGCATAGCGGCGGCCTAAACGGTCGCTGGCCGGGTGAGATATGAATATGTAGCTTGTCCATGTGCCTAGATAGTATATGGCAGTGATGACACCCCTCTGCGAAGCTGTTGGGTAACCCATGGTGAGCCTGAAGCCCGGGTGCACAAGCACCGATGAAAGAACGCCGACATTATACCTAAAATACGGAGATATTTAATTAGTTAAAAATCCGATTAGAAGGGTTTCTGGATTTCAGAGCTGCATGAGACAGTGAAAAAGGGGGGACCGGTCGACATATAGTCACGGCATCATTACACAGGTAGTTATTCTTCCAAGAAATAAGCATCAAAAGAGGAAATCTCGACGTTTAAAGATATAGAAACATGAACCTACCCCCACACGAATGATCCAAGAGCAAAAAAGAGGCACAAAAGGTGGAGTCTGAGGACTGCTTTGCTCAGCGTTTTCATCGTCACAACGCAAATCTCAATTCAAAATGAAGAAGAAATACACGTCACTTGTACGGATAGTGATCTAAAGAGTCTCGTGAAACAGACGACATCCCAAGTGATAGACGATAGCTTAGTTTTGACCCTCTCATCCTTAGGTGCTGGAGCTACCAAGACTTTATGAATTGAGACATCGTGTTCGTACGATGTAACTACGGCAATCGTTTGTTTCCGACTTACGTCCCGCCTCGTCCCGCCCCCTGCATACAGCGACGCGGTTATTGCATTGCCACGCTGTCCCATACATTCCAGGGTGGTGGGAATCATATGGTGAATTGCATATGTGAGTCGTATATGAGACTTGGTAAAGGACCGAAATTTACATTCTGCATCGGCACTGATGAGACGGCCTTATAAACAGGGATCAATTGAATATACAAACAGGAAAACGAGCAATTGGGCATGAGAATGGGGACACAAGAAAAGTAGAGTAGAAAGCTCGTAGCCAACCGGCTAAATGGGGACGGTGTCCTCGTCGGCATGGCCTAATTCGTCATCGCATGAGAATCGCATACTCTCAGAACGTCTAAATAGGATGGGACTTGCAATATATTTTGCGGAGCTTGGGTAATCGGAAGATGTCACCCAAGACCTTATAAACGGAGGCGTCGTCATGCAGCGTTGCTGTATTCGAGTCGAAGGGGCTGCCAAGGGGACACATTGTGCATGATCTTATATAATGTGGTGCTCTTGGGTCGCAACTCAATTAAATATACTTTAAAAGGCTCACTCAAGAGCTCAGGATCGTCGTCCAGAGAAAGCTAGACCAGCCGTCCATGCGCGAAGCATTCCAGCGTTGAAACGACTGATCTGTTGATGTGTGAGGAATCCGAATGACGAGAGGCTCGAGCCTGAGTTTCATCACTACTTACAGAGTCTCATCATGACTCAGAATGTAGTTGAAAGAGGAGTCGCATCATCCTCACCGCATAGTAAGTGAATGTTGACTGATTTATCATGACGCGAAACCGCTGAACTGAACACTCGCTACTTCAAGAACAATGAGGTCAGTCTCTAGACTAACACCTTCGGCAGATGAAGAATGGGAGGCCCCTCGACATTTAGAAGCTGCTTCCGAAAAAGTAGCTAGCGAAGTTCGATGGCGAGATTTACCCAATAAAGACCAACTCTTCATACTCGCCCTATGTCGACTATCCGAGCCATTATCCAACGTCTGTCTACTCCCCTACATATTCTACCTCGTGCGCTCCGTGCTTCCTAAATCCGACGATAACACCTCGAGCGACGACTCAGCTGCTCGCATATCTGAGTATTCAGGTCTTCTTGTGGCGGCGTTTCCGCTAGCTCAATGTGTAATCAGTCTTCCGTGGGGCCGATTATCTGACAAGCATGGGAGGAGGTTCTCGATAATAGGGGGCCTCCTTATCTCAGTAATCGCAAATATCGGTTTTGGATTATCTAGGACGTTTGGAGCCTTGCTATTCTGGAGGATACTAGCAGGTCTGGCGAATGGCAATGTTAGTATCATGAGGACTGTGACGGCAGAGGTCGTCAGGGAGCGAAAATACCAGACCAAAGCGTTTCTGCTTCTGCCGTTGGTCTTCAATTCCGGCATGGTACTAAGTCTAGCTTTAGGCGGCTGCCTCGCAGAACCGGTGGTGAATCTACCCGCATTGTTTGGACCGGAAGGTATCTTTAACTGGAATAGCAACCCCGAGGGCGTTCAATGGACGCTTGAGTATCCTTATGCACTTCCAGCGCTCCTGAACGCCTTTCTTCTGTGTACATCACTGATACTCGCCATCTTGGGGTTGAAGGAGACTCTCCTGGGGAAAGAAGAGCACGTTGACTACGGCCTTCAGGCTGGAACAGCAGTTCGGAGGCTCGCCATGCGTATATGGAATAGGGGATCAGCATCCCATAAGTACACCAAGATGCGAGACAGCGACGAGTTTGCTCTCCTAAATGACAGCGGACCCAGCACTGAGAAGACAGAACCGTCAGTTACTCTAGCCAAACCTACCAAAACACCCTTCCGTGGAATCTGGACCCGAAGAGTCATCTCTGCCTTGGTGTCTTTCGGCCTTCTACCTTTACATAATTCAGCATTCATGCACATATTTCCGGTATACTTGAGCAGTCCTCCAGCAGACAACGGCGAGGCAACATTCTTCGCCTTCTCAGGCGGTCTCGGCCTACGATCAGCGACAATTGGACTCTGGCTTTCGGCCTTCGGCATAGGAGGTATACTCCTACAGCTATTCATCTATCCACGCCTCCAGAAGCGCATTGGTACGCGGGGCGTATTCCGTATTGCACTATTCCTCTTCCCCATGACGTACGTAGCAGCACCATACCTGTCGCTGCTGGCAGGTGACCATGGGGCGAGATGGGTATTTCTGGGATTCGTCGTCTGCGCGCAGATCATGGCGCGTACGATGGCCATCCCTAGTACTGTGATATTGCTTACAGAAGCCGCTCCTGCCAAAACGGTGCTTGGCACGGTTCACGGAGCGGGAAACATGCTGGCTAGTCTAGCTCGTGCTATCGGGCCGGCCGTTGGTGGTTACGTATTTGCTCTCGGGGTAGATGAGGGTGTCGTCGGCCTTGTATGGTGGTTATACCTAGTTGGTGTTGCTGTATGCGCTCTTGTTTGGTCATACCTGACAGATGGCACATCGTGAGTCGTGGGGTAGCGTCATAGGTAACCAAATAGAGCCAATAGTTAGGATCTGGAAAATCCGGGGAACTTACACTATAACAAAACAGGACATTTGATCCAGGACTTTAAGACTTGGTGGCGATATGATGGTATTTGTTCCGGGCTTAAAACCTAGCTTCGGCTTAGCTACAGGAGCTACGGCACTGCTCTTGTTATTGGACACCGTAGGATACCCCATTGACTATTCATAACATACTCCGGGGCATACGCACTACGTGGATTGTATAGTGCTTGTGTTGGGGAAAGTCTAAGTCTTTTCGGCTAGCTTTCGGCGAGTCCGGTGCCAGTGGAAAGGGGTTACAGGTGCAAACCCCTGGTTTCGAAATTCAACGTAGAAAGGCCTCGAAAGCATGCCTGAAATTGCCTGTTACTAGACGAAATAAATTGAAACCAAGAAACGTAAAACCAATCTATCAAAAGGTTGTAAAGGGAACGGCAGGCCTACATTGTGGTAGTACACCCTTGTGACAGTGGAATCCGTGCACTGGCCAAGTGCATTTACTAGTTAAATTTAGTGGGTGTCCGTTCTCTTGAGCTTCTATGTCAACAGAGCAAACAAAATAAATACATAAATTAATCAATTATATTAATATGATACTTTAAGTAATAAAAAACTCTATGCCTATTTTTTCTTATTTTATTCTACTTGTTAACCTTGTTGTTTTGAGTAGCAAAGGTGGTAAGTTTTGGTGAGAAACTGGCTAGTGCACGGATTCCACTGTCTACTGATTGTATAAAGGGGAAGTTGTGGAGTGGATCCTTTACCCTTATAGAACAACATCTACACTTTTAAGTCAAAGTTATTAGGGCACTCTACAAAGACCACTCATCAATATTAGCGGTTTAGGGTGCATAGGCGCTTGTTATACCATTTCGAATGATATATAATTGATTTTTATAAAGAAATTAGAGTTTTTCGTAGCAATCTCACCCTACTAGTTCCCTACCAGATATACTTAACCAGTGAATAGTTCAATGCAATCAAAGATCTATGAAGTAATTTGTCAGCGGCTCGACTTTACGCTCGCTTTTTTTGAATGTAACTCACAATATTCGGGTTAAGAAACGTATCGCCACTACTTCCTGAGATAGAAGAAATAGTGACGGTATTAGACCCAGCTACCAGAGTCCCCGAAGGAATGCTAACATCATACACCTCGCCATACCCACGGTACGCACCACGCGTGACTCCTCGACTATCAATCTTGGTAGGTGCCGCGGGGCTAGGGCCCGACCAGGAATTGACCTTTGCCTGTGGCCGCGAGCCGGCAAAGGACAAGGTGGTTGCGATGCGCAGTGTTGCTGTTCCTGAGGGGGCTGAGGCAAGATTGAACTTGATAGTTACAGGACTATTCACGTTCTGGAAGAGCGCCATGGGGAACTGGCCGACGGAAGAAGACCCGACCGTGTACGTGACGGGCTTCCAGGCAGTCATCCGGCTATCTGACGGGTGCATGCGGAGGAACTTATCAGCGTTTAGAAACCCCGTAGGCTGCCCGTCATACTCGCCGATCTTCCACAGCGAGTTGTGACTTGTCAGGGTGCTGGCAATGTTCTTTGACGTTGTTCCGCCCGCGCTGACGCTGACGCCCGTGGCTGTGGCTACTTTAAACTCACCCTGGTAGAGTACCATTGTGTACGAACCTGTCTTCATTGGCGGAGACTTGAATGCGCCGCCATTCGATGATGCGATGGCCCAGTACTGCGCGGCAGAATTATACCAGTGGACGACTGCTTGGATATTACTTGGCACGCCCGATGCGGTGCCGGATACGTACCCGCGGGACGAGGCCGGGACGAACCCCTTGACGTCTAGCTCGGAGAAGAAGGAGACGTCGGCGTCTTTAACGGAAGGCACCCCGGACCGCGAGAATACCATCATGTACGGCCCGTGAAGGACATTGGTACGCCAAGCCTCGGTTTGCACATGTCCGCTGTTCATGTACCAATACAAATTGGTCTCGTCGCCAGCATTATTCGACTCGATGTCGCGGAAGAACGGTCCACCCGATGATGACTCAGGCTGTGGCGCCAGCATACACACATGGATCTCATCTGAGCCCGAGCCGCCATACACGCACTGCGCATCCTTGTCGATGAACCTTGTGCTAGAGTAGAACTTGGACCGCGTCTGCCCGTTAACGACGAAGACATCGGATCCTTCTACCGTGGAGCTAGAGCCTGCCGTCGTCGATGCACTACCGTAGGGGTACTCGTTGGGCAACTTGGACGATTGCAGACGAGCGATGAAGCGAAGTTCGCCGATGCTTGGTTCCGCCGTGATGTGAGTGCCCATATAGATCGTGCTCTCCCCGCTCTTGACCACCATGTAGTGGGTGAGGGTCGACGTCGCACATGTGACCTTGACATATTCTACAAGGGATTAATTAGTCTAATCATTACATTTCTTGAAACGTGACCTGAGAATTACAGTCTGGGGTCTGGAATAAAACTTACTCCCGCTAACTTGCGTCACGCTGACTGTAGCGGAGCCAAGGCCGGAGGAAATGTGAGTGCCCTTGCTCTGGCCCTGGAGCTCTACATTTCGGTACTTGATCGAGGTGACATCGCAGCTCGACCCGCTAACGGTGAAGACGAGCGGGTCGGAAGATCCGGCGTCGATAACATAATTATTACCGGACTGCGTAAAGCCGAAAGCGGCGAACACTGAGGAGCCAAAGCTAAGCGCCGACAGGAGGAGCAGTGGCAGCAGCATGATAGCTAATTACCTATTCCTTAGCAAGTTGTAGAACCCGGTGCAGTTGATTGTGCTGCAACCATAACAACTAAGGAGACGACGGTAACCTGGATTCGATTCCATCTTATACAAGATATCATACACTCTGAGCAATTGCTATAGTTCCGGGATTCTAATGACGATGTGTATCACATAGATGAATGATATTCAGGCACAAGTTTAAGCGTTATTCAGAGTTGAGCAGCCAACATGGAGTCTGGACAGAAACAGACAAAACGGAGGCTCTTCTGCGTAAAGCATAGTAAGCTGGGTAAGTTCGGGATATGAACAGACCGAGGACGAGTAGGTCTCTGGAATCGTTTAATCAATGCTGAATATGCAGACGCTATATTTTACTTTTCCTTCACCTTATTGTGGACTGTTAAGAGGTAATGTTAATAATTAAGGATAACTAATCACGGCGTAAAGGGACGAGCTGCCTGAAATAATATCCTTATCCTCATATAAAGGGGGCTCGGTGGATTTTGTGCCGAGGCTTATGGATGCATAACGAGCCCCTTAAAGGGGTATTTTAGAAAGGATGACGTACTGGCGTGCGTACGTATCTTCACTTTGGCAGGAGGAATTTTCGACCTAGCATCAAAGTACCTAAAGGCTTAACTCTTAAGTGAATCGATAGGAATGAATTCGCAATTTGTTACCAGATTATACAACACTGGTAGTATAAAGTTCCAGTCCGGCAATTTGATACTGCTTAGTACTGGTGAAGGCGCGCAACTACGCAATGCTACTTACCGGTTACACGGTTCCAAGTTGTGGCGCGGGTATCTTATTACCCATCTGTAAGCATGAGCATCCTGGGGCCATCTTATGCTTAAGCATGTAACAAAATTGCCGTTACGCTAGCAAACAACAATTAGGGTGTCATGAATATAATGTGAAGAAAAGAGTGGCGGATTTCGCAGTAACGGCAATGTTCGTTCTATAGGAAGGTGGCAAAGAATTCAAGTTTGAAGGTTGAGCCACCACCGGCCCTAGAAGGAATTGAGTTAAATGAGCTTTTTGGATATCAAGCTTCTTATGGCCAGGTCAGGTGCTGTGAATAAACCCCGGCAATAGTCGTCTGAAACGGGCGGGAATAGGAGTAGGCCTGCATGTCGTACGGCATTACACGCAACCTTGTTTTTGTAGGATCACGTACTGTATACGCTACTACCCTGGAGTAATTATAGCCTTTTCAGCACTATTGAATGTCCATCTACGGCACGTAATTCAGACGAAAGTCCTAAAGGGCTGTGAAAAGGAGTTAGTTACCGCATAAACTGAGTAAATTCGCAACGACACTACTGCAGCCAAGAGTATGTGAGGCTCGCTTATTGGATGGTCACGAGAAATGAGACCCATACACAGATTTAGTGTAGAAAACCAACGCCGCTGATTCGTTTAAAACTCTGGGGTAACTTTAGTGTCGTTGCGAATTTACTCAGTTTATGCGGTACACTAGTCAACGGTATATAATTGTGTAAGAGGCGTCTTACAAGCCGGCAGTGCTGACGTCAATCTGGCGCGGGGAGGTTACAATGCATCAACACTCAAGTGACAATACCAGAATGAATCCGGATATCATGTGACTACTAGCTCTAAGACTAAGCACAATTGCAGTAATTTTGATGAGTGAACAAATTTGACAACATTAAATCACATCGCATAGGCTCGGTAGGTTCTGTGAAATTTTGTATAGTCATCAGGGTTTCGGTTTCTCTCTGTTTCACGCAGGATATAGTCGTCTCCATAGTGGTCCTCGATCTAGGTTAGTCTACGTATGGTCCTTCCTAGTCGATTAGATCGAACGAACCTAAGTTTTGTTTAGGCCTAGTCCAATATCCTAGTTCGGTAGGTAAGTGATCTAGATGGCCAGGGGGTCGGTCCGCAACGTTATACTACCTACTACTCTAAGCAAAGCTAGCAAGTGGTGTAACTGCCATTCTAAGCCGGACGTCCCCTTGCAATATCGGTCGATGTGGGATTCGAGCCAGATGGTCGGTGGCATCTCGGTTCCAATTAGGGGGTCGCCACCCGTCGCATTACCAACCGCATTCGCTTGACAGAGCAAGGCTGAGTTAAGAGAGGCTAGCACAATGCAACCCTTCTCCTGAAGGCGTATGCAAGCGCGTTGAAACCTGGGGGCGGGGTGGAGTTATTATTAGAGGGATCGTGGACTTGACTCGCCACGATCACAGCCCGGCAGCCCGGCACATGGTATTATTCGCACTTGTATATGGTCTTACGCTGGCGCCATCGACATCGTCATGACCTTATAAAGGCCAACGGGCACGACTGTCCTTTCCCTTGGTTTCGCTTTGTTCAACCATACCGGAGCTTGAGCAGCAACAATCAAAATGCTTTTCCGTGCTCTCCTTCCCCTAGCCGGGCTGTTCGCCCAGATGGCGGCGGCGGCGGACAAGAAGGTCTTCGCCCACTACCTCGTCGGTCTCACGAGCGGACAGACGCGTGATCAGTGGCAGCTCGACATCTCACAGGCCAAGGCGTCGGGAATCGATGGTTTCGCCCTTAACGTCGGAGCCCAGGACAGCTACAACAGCGCGCAACTCCCACTAGCGTACGATGTCGCCTCCTCGAACGGCTTCTCGGTGTTCCTTTCTTTCGACATGGCGGCTTCGTCGTGGAGCGCGGACCAAATCAGCTCGTACATTAATCAGTACAAAGGCTACAGCAGCCAGTTTAGGGTCAACGGTCTCCCCGTAGTTTCGACGTTCGAGGGACCCTCACAATCCGGCATCTGGCCCGGTGTCCGCTCTGCGACTGGCGGCATCTTCTTTATCCCAGACTGGGCCTCTCTAGGTGCCCAGGGTGTGGGTGCGCAGAGCTCTCTGATTGATGGTGCCTGTAAGCTTTCTCAAGCCTGATTCTTTGCAGTGAAACGCGTAACTAACAGTACAGTCAACTGGGGTGCATGGCCGGACGCGAACCAGTATACTATGTCAACGGGCAATGACGTGGCATATAAGTCTGTTCTGAATGGAAAGCCGTACATGATGGGCGTTAGCCCTTACTTCTATACTGGTATGATATTCATATCTGGGCCTCCAGAGATAGTTTTAGGCTGACAAGATATGCCACAGATCTACCTCAGTACAACAAGAATTGGTACTCATCCAGCGACTCGCTGTGGTTTGATCGTTGGAAGCAGGTACTTAGTATCAACCCCGAATACGTCGAGATCATCACCTGTACGTCATATCCTCTAGTATCCTAAGCTTGACGACCCCCAAAACAGCGGACTACGGCTAACTGGCGTAGGGAATGACTACGGCGAGTCGAGCTATATCAACGCTCCTGTTAGCGCACAAATTGTGTCTGGCGCCCAGAGCTACATCAATGGATTTGATCATACGGCTTTCCGTTTCGTATTGCCGTACTTTATCAACGCATACAAGACTGGCAACTCCAATGTCAATCCTCCGAGCCAAGGAGCTGTCGTTTGGTACAGGACTACGCCGGCTAGCGTGTGCAGCAATGGAGGTGAGTTGGCGGGCAGTATTGACGAGGTTGCTTAACGTAACTGACATGGTGTATAGGCACGGTTTGGGGCCAGGGTGGAAGCGCCTCTGCTGCTTCAGGAACCAAAGATGTTATCAGCGTCATCGCGCTAACTAACTCGGCCACCAACATCAACGTCAAGATTGGTAGCGGCGATGCTGGCCAGTCGGTTAGTGCCACCAGCACTGTCGGCAAGGCCTCATACTACCAAGTCCCGATCAACGGAAGGACCGGCGCTGTGACCGTCACAGTGAACGGTAAATCAACGACAGGCCCTTCAATCAGCAACAGCTGCCCCTCTACAGGTCATGTGAGTAACCGTAATTACACTGGCGAAATCCAAGCAGATTTTCTAACATGAGACAGGTCAACTTCAACTCCGTTTCGTTCCAGGTATAATTTGGAACATGAATATTCGTATGTTGGGTACTGCTCAAGGAGCATAGCAGTTGGCCAGGACGGTTAGCGATGTGTTGTGTACTTAGCGAGAAGAAAAATACAGCTATACTCTCTGCATCTTGGCGTCGTTGGATCCTACGGGCGCGGCTGTGCTCTTCTAATCGGGCTTTTTGATACTGATTTGAAATTTGTCCGCCCACTCCGTGAACACATCCTTGGTGCCAGTCCATGGTGCCTTTAGCATTTCTGCCGCAGCAAAAGCGTCCAAGAAGCACTGATCCATTGCCTGGTCGATGGCGGCAGCATCTAGGTCATAAAACATGGAGGCGACTTCGTCAAAGCGGATGGGTAACCGTTTTAAGATCAGATACACTTCGTCTAGACGACGGATAAAGGGTGTTGCCTGTTCGGTGGGCAGAGGAGGCAAAGTGTTCACCCGCCTCTTGATAATAGCAGAATAAAGCAGGATGATGAGTCGTAAGCGCTTCAGGCATAAGTCTAATCGTTCGCGGATCCTATTCGGGTCGTCTCGAGGAATCGCATGAGATGTCATGAGATCGTCAATCATCTGCTGGGCAGAGATATGGGTATTTTGTAACCCATTGGCGATATCCTGCACATCATCTTCGTCCTCTTCGCTGTCTTCTTCGTCTTCTTCACTCCATTCCTTGAGCTCTTCTAGCGTATCCTGGAGGGTATCCTTATGTTCCTCGACCGTCTTCGCCAAGATTCCCGTGATCCCGAGTTTTTTAAGCGCAATAACTTCGTCGCATGCGGCCCACAGAACACCGGTGGTGACGATGCTCCCTCTATCACCATTGGCGCCATTCTTGCGATGGGCGGGTAGTACTTGACCGTCCAGTGGAATTTCCTTCAGCAAGCGATGGAGCTCGTGCAAAACGTGGCGGCACTTCCAAGCAAGGTGCTGGCGCACGACGGTAGTGTGCGTATCGGCAGCGCAGAGCTGAACGGCCGATGCGATAGCGGGGAGGGGGCCGGCAACAAGTTCACGGAGCACCTTGATGATTGCAGAAGGGGTGAAGGGTACGTTGATAATTAGAAGAGAGAGCTTGGTGCCATGAGCCCTTATAAGGCTCGCAGAGTCGTGAGCGAGAGCGAGGACGTCGACCGATGTGGTAGCAGCAGCAGCAGCAGCAGCAGCAGCATCGTGAGCTAGTGGGCGTGCGTACGAGTCGGGGATCTTTTCGCTGCTTATGCTAGTGACGGTCTTTTCGAGCTGGACAGCGAGTCTCGTTGTAGACTTGACGAGGGCTTTGAGGCTCTCGAGTGAGCCATCTACGGCATTTGGAGGCATGATTTGCGTCTCCGGTGCGGCCAGACGGAAATTTCAGATCGTGAAGTTTTCTTGGGGCACAAAAGAAGGATTAACACATGCATGACAGGCAGAACCCCTCCATTGCCGGCCGGCAGATCTGCCCTTGCCAGCTGATAAGCCCGACTGAGTTCTACGTACCTCCTATGCGGTACCTAACTTTAATCTACGGTTTTTCTTAAGTACAAGTGAATCTTATGCAGGCTCTCTAGGCACCAGGGTTCTTGGAAGGAGGTGATAATATGAATAACATTAAGGCCTCAAAGTATAAATAACACCCTACGGTTAAGTACGTACGACTTAGCCACAGCCTTGGAGCTCCATTTCTTACACCAAGCATAATTACGCTTGGTCGACTCTATGCACTCCCACAAGTTACCTACCTGTCCTAGCTCTCAGAGCTCGCTGTCATGATGGATTTCGACTCAATTGAATGCACTAACCTCCCGGCTGATGTTAAACCTGCAAGTATCTGCTCATTTGTACCCCCGGGACTATCTCTAAAGGTCATCGACCCTGATGGCGATTTGACCCTCAAGGTTGGAGAGACAAAGTGCATATACAAACCAGAAAATGATGTCTTCAGCGACCAAGAACCCGACCACGAACATCAGCTGCCAGCCATCTATCTAGTGTGCTCCAAAGCCTTGTCGAGGGCATCTCCTGTCTGGAAAACACTCCTTTATGGTGGATTTGCCGAATCAAAACCCACTTCCGCTTCATCGGCCTCGGACTGGGTGGTGGAACTGCCTGACGATGACCCGAAAGCCGTGGAAACAATTCTCAATATTATTCACAGCCGCTTCGATTTGCTACCACGGACCGCTGACCTCATAGGCCTCGATGATCTTTATCAGCTGACTGTCTTGACTGATAAGTATGATCTCACTCCCCTCTTACGTCCCTGGGCGTCCATCTGGATAAACTCTGCCACGGACAAGTACGACTCCTGGGGCCGCTCTCATACTAGCCCAGTCACATCCGATCTCGAGCGTCTTTTATGGATCGCTTGGGAGCTGGGAGATTCGATCCTCTTTAGTAGAACTTCGACAGCCCTAGCACAATGTTGCTCTATTGATGCTAATGGTGATTTGCAATACAATACTGGGAACGAGGTTGTCGCGCTGTTTAACACCACACCGGGACCACCAGGAATCTACGGTAATTACACTCTGACCTGTTTCTACCGCCGGCCTATACTAAACTCCCTAGATGCACTGAAAGCTGCCCGATTGCGGTACATCGAAGATACGCTGGCGATATATCAGAAAGCCATAGCGGCCTTTACTGAGAAGGGAATACACTCCGGCCTACTTCGAGTCTGTAAAGGCGCAACCCATGATCATAAAAAGAAGGCATGCGATGCTGGGACCCTGGGAACTATGATCTTATCACTTGCTTCGTTGGGGTACTGGCCGTTGCCTGTGGCCACTGATATTCGAATAGATGTTACCAAATTAGCGGCTGATTTGGCCGATGTCGAGATGCTAAGTCCGGTACATATAGGGTGTACGGGAGTACATCACAGATCCGAAAGGCTCGAACTTCTTCTGAAAACCCCTCCAGATTACGCCATGTCGTCATTAGTGAAAACACGAATGGCCAAGCAAGCAGCGAAATTGGGAACTAACTGAACGGTATATCGATCTCTTCAAATGCGGGAGACAACTTGTAATGTTGGACTGTAATGAATAATTGGAATTTATCCATTAGCTTTCCCTTCGATAATATTATAGCTATCAACAACACAGACCATAGGCCATCAAGACACGGGCAATGGTTGAGCATTACTTTATCCTACATCAAATAACATCACATAGTCAACCATCCTTTATCTCTTCTCTTCGCCATTCTCTTCTGCGTCAACTTCTCAATTTGAATCATTTGAAACAAGAGACTCGGACTTGAATACGCTTTATTATTATCTAGGTTAGCTTGTTCTTTTTCCGATGATAAAAGAGGTGAAGCGCATAGTCAACTTAGGGTAAGTTGATATGATCATACCCCTATGAGTAGTCGAGGGCTTCACAAGCCTTCTGAATTGTGATATCTTGTACTTGATTCTAGTCTTGAGTAACTTGCCAGCATAATAGTTATCCCATACAGTTATGTCTATGCATATATTGCCCTGAAATAAAATACCCGTAAGCCGTGATGGTATTCCAACAAGATGTGCTCATCATAAATGTAAAGGATTTGTGGCTCATGTGCCTCATAAACAAATCCTCCATATCAGGGTGTTGGCTAAAGGTACAATCGCCGAGGTTTTCGGCGGAAAACATATAGCATTTGCAATGCCAGGCAAAGTAACCAGCGGTCTCTGCTAACTGAAACCTTTCCAGATCCGCCTCAATTGATTTATTCTTTACATCAGATCCTCATTTTCTCTCTACGTCTCCGTAACGTGACATGTTTATACTGCTTAGCCTATGATAATCAACAATGGATATCATATCATAGATTAGTCCTTACTATGCGGCTGTTGCATATGAAAAACATTTCATATAGCATTGTCGAGATGGTGATGTATCTTGTTACTTATGCGAGGGAGAGCTGTTCAATATCCTTTCCTCCAAGTAGACGTACGCCCCCGGCCTTGCCATCGTCGCGAGATGTAAAGACACCCATGCGGCGGAATACTGCTTCGCCTAGTGACCTCACAGGTACAATCACGAGTCCCCAGGTATGCCGAGCCTTAACGTTCGAGCCATCATGACAAGCTTGGCAATGAAAACAATATGAGCACAGCTCATGTAATCTTTCACAACCTCCATCATTAGCGAGCATGGCCATGGCAAATTCATACTCATCTAAGGTAGCTAGACCTTGCCATGTCTCACTTCAGCATCCTTTCTTCCATACACAGCCTTCGCATTTGGCGCAAACCTGACATGTCTCGCCACCAGGTTGCAGTGTTTCAGCCTTAGGGTCGGGCCCCCTTTTAGATCCTGCAAATTCGGTGCTGCCGCAGGAGCTTGCTATAAGCACAAGGGGGAGAGGCTGTCTAGGTTACCGTGCTCTGTGCTCGATAGCGGATGGAAGTCGAGGCGGCAATCAGTAATGCGGGAATTGAGCGTCTGGCTTTCGATGTGACATAGAATTTGCGGTTCACCTCCGATCCGGTTTACCATCGTTCTATGCGCTGGTCCGAGAGCGAAGCGCCTTGCACTGATTTTTAACATTGAGTCATTCTTAAGACGACCCAGTTGGTTTTTACCTTCAACCACGATATTCATTGTTAGGTTATCATATTTAGCCGTCATATGTCGGTCAATCCCAGGACCAAATCTGCCAATTGACCATGAGATCCATGCGCCTTGCCGACTGTATACACTCCATGATGGTGCGATGAACGAATTTGTTTCAAAATTTGACAGGAGCTCAAACAGACTTATTATTTGATTCTCCCAGGGAGTTAAACCCCAAAGTAAGGAATATGTGATATCTCCCTTCCAGGATCCAGCACAGAAAGTATCCTTGGTGAACTTCGGTATGGTATTTGCCAAGCCTGAAAGAGACGGCAGTCTGTCTTCTATAACGGTAAACTGCCTCTTGAAATGTTCGCGAATGATAGACTCCCGCCACATTTGATAGAGCACATGTTTAGTCTCATGACCTCGTATAAACTGTTCGATTGTTTCTGCACTTTCTAAGGGGTTACCGTCTCAAGAGAACCCGTTTGCGGTTTGGAGACCATTACCACACTCGAAGTTGATCATCCTATGATCAAAATAAAGTATCCTCTGCGCAAGGTATCTTTCCTGAAACGTCCACCCCTTGTTGCTCAGGCTGATGATTCCATCTGCAGGTAAGCGTATTGGTGAGCGAAGGAATATTGAATCAAAGCTTCTGATTCTACTGATTGCAGGACAAGGTTGCCTATGATATGTGGATTCACAGCTGATTTGAAGTTAAGCCGAATATTGTTGTTGTCCCTGATGCCCAGAATACCTTGCAAGCAACTTGCAGACGACGGAGTGCAGATGGTCAGAAGCGAATGACGGTAAATCTCGCCCATTTCCGCACTTTTAATCTCCCAGTCGTGGACGTTATCCTGCAATATGCATAACGCGTCAATCCAGATGTGTCGAATAGATAGACTGCGACATACATCGACTACATCTCGCATAATTGGCGGCATCAGCGCTGTCAGATATTCCTTAAGACGATTAGACGTCGTTTTTAGTTGCCGTTTGGTATCGCTGGGAGGACCCCAGAAGTAGCTCAAAGTGGCATAAGAAGGGATTTCAGATCTTGAAATACTTTCTTTCAAGACTAGGCTTGGTTCATGTAACGATGCTGGGATATGCACAAGTCGTGATGGCACGAACTTCGCAGGCTCTCGCGGGTGGCATTAGTGAGACAATGATCTATGAAAGACCAGACTTTCCAGATATTATCCTCACACCAGACCTTCCGGTTGGGAGAGGGAAGGATCCTCAACCATGCAGTAACGACTTCTGCCTTTGTTCAGCGAGAGGGAATAAATCGCCGATAGTATATTACCTGTATCTGATTCTACGACGAATGGGACTGACTATGTCCCCCCATCCTGGTCTTTGGCAATGCCGAGTAAGGATAGAACGTTTATTTCTTTCTTTTGCCACTTGTATTGCAGCTCGAAAGTCATGGGACCATGACCATCAATGTTGAAAGCCAGTATAGAGCGGCGGTGAAATCCACAACAGTAGCACTCGGAGTCTTCTGACGATCTTAGAAATGGTAGTCCAGGAAGTGTGTCATCTACTCGATACTTTGTTGGCAGGGTAAACTCTGAATAGGGGTTGCCCTCCAAAGTCATTGCATTCTGAGCTGCGTGGAACGCAGGATTACTCAGCATTGAATCGTCTAGGCTTAGTTTAACATGATAGCATAGATTGCCTGCCATTTTCCCCTGATGAACCTCTGCACATTTATCAGGGACCACTAGTACTTTGCGTACCGAGGAATAGAAAATGGTCGCGATGACTTGTTTTTCCCGCTCGTAACATTTCGTTGTGACCTTGCTTAGCAGCCAGCTGAGAACGGACGGCGGTAACTAGTGTTCAGTAGCTGTGTATATCAATTATCTATGTATATCTCTTCTATATACAGCACTCACATATGATGTCCCATGCGCCATAACCAAGAGTATGTGAACGGCCATAAGTGCATTCACTGCCAATTCACTTAAAGCTTCGTATGGCTGAACCCCGTCGGCTATGTTGTTCGAGCCACTACGTGTCATGTAGCCTGGTCCCGTTCCCCTTCTGTACGATACTGTCGTAAGATGTTAAAGACGGATAATTTGAATATTGCGGGTAGTTATTGAAATTCTGGCTTTAGCAAAGTCTTTTTAGATAGACTCAGCTCTCTAGCCTCGTACAATAAATGTTTAATTCGAGAAGGCCTTTTATTGGATTGCAAAGGTGAAGGTGATTGCCTAATAGACCTCAGTGATGAACACGGAGTTCTAATGTACGCAAAGTGCCCTGGCAACCTTATTGATTAATCCTATCAAGAAGATTTGGAACAGAGATTCCAGCTTCGAAAAATAACTTTTAAACGATGCTTGGAAAGAGAGGGAGATGTGAAGGAGAAGGATCACGTTGGTGACAGAGCGTGATCTAAGCATAAATATTACTCTAGGGACTTGCAAGTTTTGACAATGGAACACAGCTTCACTAGTAGCGGTCAATGGCTAGGCCAATCGACGTTAAGTTCACCGGACTCTACCTTGTAACTCTGGTTGGTGGCCTTCAAATATATGAAGTCTCCGGCAAGAGTTGAAGCGAACTCGATTCAAATGATTAGCGACCAGAGCGTTCACAAGCCCAATACTCACGAGAAAACTAGACCGGTTGCGGAACGATGCCGTCATAAAGATAACGGAATCATCGGGAACTTTTCGGCAAGATTCCCGATCTCGCACGGAGGTCGGGAACCCAGGATAATACCGAGTATGTGGGACGAACCCATGCCGAACATGAATGACCCCGCCCGATATGTACGACATAAGAACGGTTTCTTTTTAGTACAAACCAAGGTTGAAGGCGCTTACTGAGCGTCATCTTGATTTTCTTACTGGTTAGCGAGTGAAGCGGGGTAGTGGGGGAATGATATGTTGATGACTTGTTTGAACGATAAGAGCCACCAGAGCTCACTTGTCTTCTCGGGAATATGTAAGTGAGAATAGTCTCGATGAAAAAAAAAGGAAAATTGGGCAGCAATAATACTATATGCTCTTTCTTTTGATTCATCCTGCTCGTGCCAAGAATCGTTGCAATGTGGCTCAACTCTTGCGATAGGCGTGAATGCTGCATGGATGATTTGTGAACTACAAATCCAAGGCGACAGAGTTATATAACGCTTAGAACATATACTATTAAAATTAGAAACGTGCCAAATGATTGGATTCTTGATTGAGGTTCCATGGGTTCTGCATATAATAGTAATTAACTTTCTTCCAAGCATATGGTATCGTTGGTGGTGGAGACCATTAATCATCACGTCAGACTGGTGCGTAGTTCATTCGTTATCGCCAATCGGAAGCAACACGGTATAACCCTAGCTCTTTGATATGATGACGGCCTCGCCGGAGAGACTTTCTTCATGCACGTCCGTTGTAGAACGCTCAAGCACGCCCTGATGCACGATACTATTAGACCCTATACTTCGGCCTTAACATCAGAGGCAGGTTGGAGTTTTGTCGGCATTAGTGATAGGCCAGGGACGAGAGCTTGACATGGAATAGGCTATCTGGGGCGTGTTCGAATGCATATGGCACAGATAACCACTTTTCTACTTGTTCGTTTAACTAGACGCATACAATGGGATGTAGGTCTATCATGTATGACTCGTGTATCTAGTAATATTGACATAGAGCTCTATATTGACGACTGGTATATACTCACGACCCCGCGCACCAGGAGCCCAATATTTAGACTTTCCACTGCCATACCCCTCAATAGACATATTTCAAACCTTCTCAGATCATCAAGCGTTCTATTCGAGATACTAAAACGGTAATTCGCTTATAAGATGCAGGGAGACATTCCTCAACGAGAACCAGTTCCCAACCCTGAGGTTCGTGCAATTGTGACTTAGAAACTCCTCTCACTAATATGGATGCGCAGCCGGGGAATCAGTGGATAGTTGAACAAGGTATAGCAGGCGGAGAGCTGTACCTACTTGATCAGACAAAGGGGCCTGATGGCGAAAAGGGCGTCCCGAATTCTAAAAAACACGCCGACAAGCCGCGTGAACGCAAGTTTGATGATAAGCTCGCCAAAGATGAGCTTCCAGGTTGGAATGGGTAAGATCTTATAACAGTTATGTCGATAATGATGCCTAATAGCTTCCTTCAATAGGTATGTTGAATGGGAGGATTACCCTGAAAAGAGGAAGGCGGCCCATGAGATCTTGATGTCACAGGAGTTCCCTCCGCCTCCTGAATTTCAACTTGAGCAAATTCCTGGCAGAAATCCAGTGCTTGAAGGCAAGTCTATAGATATAGATCTGTCTTCCATAGGGACTAACTGATATGAAATTAGGTATTCGTTGGAAGGCTTGGCATCGCGCAAGTGAGTTATAGTGTAGCTTCATGCTTCATTTCTTTGGAACCATTACCGACACTCAAATTATTCCTTTCTGGTTTCCATGTGTTGGCGAGTAACACCATGACCGCACAACACTGTTGAAGCATCAGTCTCAATCAGAAAGAAACTAATCATTTATTGTGAAGTCGGCGGCCGTCTTACGAGTGTACCCGACGAATCATGGGAAACCGTATTGGAAGAGAAAGACCCGAAGATGTTGCATCTCCTGCAATTCCCATATAACGGGGAGCCACCGAAGAGTCTTGTCACAGAGTGCGATATTACTCCAAACAGGCTCCATTTCATACGAAACCACGGCGGGCAAGTCAGCGCCTGAACCAACACGTAGAAACCGCTAACTTATGAGTAGTATCCCGACGATAGACAAAGAGGCCTGGTTCCTGAGGCTTGAGGGTCTTGTGAAGGAGCCGAAGAAACTCACGCTGGCCGATTTACAAGACGAAAGCCGATTCCCGCGCATGGAACGAACGGTGACGATTCAATGCAGTGGTACTCGTCGAATTGAACAGATCGCTCTCTACGCCGGCGAGGGTGATGAAATGATCAACGCACCCTGGGCCGAAGGCGCCATCGGCACAGCGCGATACGTCGGTATCTCCCTGAAGAAAGTGATCAAGGACTGCGGCGGCTTGATTGACGGCGGTAAACATCTTGAGCTCGTCGGGGCTGACACGTTAGTTTTCCGTGAACCCTACCATACTAGGCGTTCCAAGTAACATCTTCGCAGGTATTTCAAGATGAATGAGGTCATGAACTACGCCATTAGCGTGCCTTGGTCTAAGGTGCGGGCAAACGAAGTCATGCTGGTATGGGAGATGAATGGTGAGCCACTCCCCAAGATCCACGGCGCTCCGCTCCGTGCTGTTGTTTTGGGCTATATCGGCGCGCGAAGTGTGAAATGGCTATACCGCATTACGGCGATCAAGGAGCCTACACGCGCGCCGGTGCAGAGCCGGGAGTACCTGTACTTCACCCAGCAGGTTGGCAAGCATAATCAGCGATGGACGGATGGTATCCAGATACAGGAAATGCCTGTCAGCAGCGCCATCGTAAGTCATCCTCGCATATCTACCCCATGTTTTGATTTTCCGTGGGGAAGATGGTTGACGAATTCCACTTAGATGACCCCTTGGAATAAACAAGTGGTGATCCACGAAGGTAAGATATCGATGAAAGGCTGGGCGTACTCGGGAGGTGGCCGATGGCCTGAGAGAGTCGAAGTAAGCGCCAATGGAGGTTTCTCGTGGTACATGGTCCCTGTTGAGAACCTAAGCCCCAAGCACAAATTCGCATGGCGAACTTGGCACACGGAGGTGCCGTGTGATGTGGAGGGATGGATTGAACTCGTGGTCCGATGTTGGGATAACAGTCTGAGGTACGTGTGGAAATTCTCGCATTCCATCTCTTGTGTCCTATGTTTTCTCTCTCCTTCTGCCATATTATAACGCTAACTTTTCTGTAGTAAGTCTATGTTTGTTAACGCTCTTGAAAACTAGAGGTTTTCAAGTCAGAGACTTCAACGTCTCAAGACAAGTCCCGAACACCATGACAATATGCTTACATATCGCAGATACCCAGCCAACCGAGGTGCGAAACGCGTGGAACTGGGGTCTGCACGTTACGAGTAGTGCGCACAGAGTGAAGATATATAGCGTCAACAAAAGTCATGAGAGGACGAAGGCAAGACTGGAAGAGTTCGAGAAGCGGGGTATTGATTTTGTGCCCATTACCCGGCCCACTGAGTTCCCTTTCCAGTCCTGGGATGAGTACGAAGATTTCTTTACCAGGAACGGGCCGCGGGATGTTGAAGTTTGAAATGACCAAGCCTCTGCCATGACTACGAAAATACGTAGTATCGCAAAAGTTGTATTTGAATGTATAGCTTTCATCATATTCGTTAAGTAGCTATTTAGTTGATGTGAGCTATTGAACTCGCGAAGAACCTTATAGTGAGGGCACTAGCTGTTTATTATCCTAATTGTTCAGGGGGTGATGATTCTGCAAAATTAGGAGAACAATGCCGCCATCCTCGAATATGCGTTTACTTATCAAGCTACTCTTTGTTCAAGTAGACTTGGCATCGCTCGTCTTCTTCATCTCTTGTCTCGCAAGCTCTATGACATCAACCCAGTTAGGCGGCCTGCACTCTTTTTCTTTACATAGGCCCTCTGCATCAGCTGCGAACTGCAAGAGAGCCGACTCGCTCGCCCATTCACCCATCGCCATCAATCCCACGGGAACCTTGCCGGGCGTCTCCGCTTCAGCGATCGCACCTTGATCGGGCTGACCCTCAGGCACAACGAAACCCGCTGGGACACTAACACTAGGAACCCCGCAGAAATTCGCCATCCAGACGTAGCCCATGGCTTCCTGTGTGCGGTCGGGGTTACTGATGCCGTGCTTCAGCTCCGTGGGTGATCGGATCGGCCAGCCCGCGCATATCGTCGTCGGCGTTATGATAACCATACCGGGGTGTGTTTGCCAGAGCCAGGAGAGATGTTGCATTATTACATGACGCAGCTTCTGGGCGAGAAGTAGGTCCGTGGCGCGAGTGGCGAGCCCTAGTGCACGCATGATACGGATCGTGGGTGAGATGCCGCTGTCCAAGGGCACAGCTGTAGCTGCGTGTGTGAGTATCGTAATACCATGGGCTTTCTGTCCCTCCTTAAAGAATGGGATTTCAATGGGAATGACCTTGTAGTCCTTCTCAGCCACAAGTCGCTGAACCAGCTCACGACATAGACTTTGAATGGCTGGAGACGCGCGATTGAACCAAGTTTCTGGGATGCCAATCACTCTAGGCCGGTCGCTTTTACTATTCACTGAGGCTGAGAAGCTTGTTTTGGGAAAACCTGTACTTGGGTGCGGCTGGCTAACGACCTCAAATATGGCAGCGAGAGAGTCGATGTCGGCAGCTATGGGCCCTTGTACGGAGACAGAGCTAGCGTGATTCACAGCTGGCAAATATGTCAAGCGGTTGTGTGTGGGCTTCAAACCATAGATAGAGCAGAAGGACGAGGGTATCCGTATACTACCACCAGCGTCACTTCCCATTGCTATAGGGACCAGGCCAGCCGACACTGCGTAAGCAGAGCCTGAGGAACTGCCACCCGTATAGTATTGCGAATTATAAGGATTCAGGGGAGTGCCAAACGTTGGGTTTGATCCGGATGTGTCTGCCATTGTGAGCGAACTGTAATTGGACTTACACAGCTGCGAATGGATTCTTACCCATGCCAAATTCAACCATATTAGTTTTCCCCATAATGATCGCGCCAGCTTCTTTCAGCTTTTCGACTGACCAGCTATCGACAGTGGTCTTGACACGCTCTTCATCAGTCGGGACGATAGATGAACCGAGGGTTGTCGCATAACCCTCGACATCATACTCATCCTTAATCGCAACAGGGATCCCATCAAGAGGTCCGAGTGGACGACCCTCTTTGTACCGCAACGTCGATGCTTCGGCGGCTTTGATGACTAGATCAGCCCGTACACTGATCCATGCTGTCGAGTGCTCCCCGGGTGGCGAAGTATCCCTCCGAATCAATGGAATTATGGCATTCGCAACGGCCAGAGGGGTAAGTTCGCCGGTATTATAGAGAGAACGATAATGCGCGACAGAGTATCGCACAGGAGCGGATTCAATTAAAGCAGAAGATGGGGACGTAGAGTTGGCCAACGCCGAGACCTCTGTGGATACTGCCGGCTCGGCTTGAGCATCATCTAGCGGAATGACGGTGGGGTCGAATCGTGGCTCGACATTCTCTAGAAACTTGCTAATGCGAGTTAGAGAACCGAATCCGGCGTTACGCCAGGCAACTTCTCGAAGAAAGCCGAGACGCTCTAGGCTAAAGAGGTGCTAGGTTAGTATTATTTCGGCTGGTAGTGAAAATATTCACGATAGTCCTTACAGAAAGGCGCAGACTACTAAAATCCCACCTGAAAGGATGGGATTCCGCTTCTGAATATCTTGGGTGGTCACTGATGGCCTGGTTGTTGTTAGTTGTAATTTAGGAGCGGTTTAGTGATGTGATTTCAGCACTCACCCGCGAACGGGCGCAGGGTATAGCAGAAAACGCTTTTGGCGAGCGGACGAGTCTGCCATTGTAAGCAAACATGAATTATAGACTAGAAATCAATAACGCTATCCGATGAGTGTAGGAAGCGTGAAACTGCTCGTCCAATTGATTTGTGTGAAGCTGTGAAGCTTGCTGTTGTGTGAAATCTGGAGAGTATGTTGCCCCCGTGCCAAGACTTCAACCCCCATGCTGTATCATTTGACGCGCGCCATCATCGGTAACCGAATCTGACACTCGACACTGAATATGAATACAACGGCGTGGGTGCATTTATTTGAGATTAAGTGATGTGCTTTGCCTAAGACCCGTTACGAGTACGTGAAGCTAGGTTTCCTGATATTGAAAATAAAAGCAATGCAATGTGATCGACTGACTTTGGAGATCTGCTAGTGTGAAGGTTCTTATGTCCAGGAGGGTTGGGGTAGAAACTCGGATCGAACGTAAATACGGTTATCGGCAGCTCGCATGAAGAAGCCTCCAAGTCTGCCGATCGTTTCCACCCCATCTACCATTTGCACAACTGGGTGAGTCTCGCTCGTGAAATCCCGTACTCTCATTTCGTCCGGAGGAAGGCCTGGGCAAGAAGGCTTTGTAGATAGATGCCCATCGTCGGTTAGAATTGCGCCATGCTCGATTTCCACGATGCGTTTCGCCGAGGCGAACATTGTGGCCATCTCCCAAAAGTTTTCCCTGGCCGCTCCTAATCGCTTCATCAACGACAATGCGCGCAACCTCGTCACAAGACAGCGGCATTTCGCGACGACGAAAACTAGTAAAGGTATATAACCCATCTCAAAAGTGAATTTGATAGACTTGGTGCAATAGTCAAGACGTTCCACTATGCCAGCTGAATAGACGATTGAACGAAAAAGGTCAATGTGCTCGTCAAATGCAGTTTGATGGAATTCGAAGGCCGTTTCTACCCACACACGGTATATTCGATATCTAATTGACATATCATATCTGTGAATAGAATTCAACTCCAGCTGGGAAGATTTGGAGACCAGTTTCAAAAAATTTGAATGCCAATCATCGAGTAGGGTGCGAGTGAGATCCTGCTCAGCAATTAAATCCGGAGACACCGTCTCGTGTATCATAGAACCGAGACGGTAGACGTCACCACGTCGGATCAGTCGGACAGTACGACCAAGAATACCATCTAAGTAAAATTGAGCACGACTAAAGGAGGAGAATGAAGGGATGGTGTCGTCTAGACAAAGTAGATTAGGTTGTTGGCGGTCGACAACCTGGAAAAAGAAGGGCAGCACGCTCAAGCGCCGAAAGATGGGAGACAAGTATTCCTTAGCCCAGGGAAATGATGCCTCTACTCTCTTTAGAATAGAGATGCCGTGCTGGCAGTGTTCGGTGGCGGCCGCTCGATTGCCCCGAAGGAGTTCGATGCAAACGAAGAGAATGCATACTAGCAGGACTAAAGACTCATTTTTCATGGTCTTGAGGTGTCTGATTGCCGCGTTATAATGGGAGAGGACAAGTTTATCGTCGGACAATAGGAAATCCACGCCTTGACGGCCAGAAATCTGCTCATATAGCGAACCGACGGCGACAACGGAATGCCGGACGGCCGGCTCCATCTGGCTGAACTGAAGAACGAGATGGGTCCAAAAATAAGGGTCCAGCGGACCGGACAAGACCGGGGCGGCAACCTCGCAGAAAAACTCCAGGCATCGACGTTCAGAAGGACTATTTACATTGGGGAATAAGTGACGAGGCCGATGCCATGACAGAGCTGAAGATTTAGGATTGGGTGTGTTGGGTGTGTAGCCGTCACATTTACGTCCCGTTGTTGTACACTACATAGCATAACACAATTAAGTCAGCAAGCGCTGTGATATTTTGAGTAATCATAATTTCATAAGCATTTGTTCAGGTTGGCGAAGCCGCCCATCTACGAAGATCGGGCACCAAAAATCGAAATCTTAATGCATTCATTCAATTTAAGGGTGAGTACTCACGCGGCTGCAGGATGGTTTGCCCTCGTCACATTTCACTTTTCGAATTCTAAATGCCGGCGAACCGTTTCATTAGCCGAGACAAAGAAACGCACGGGAGCGCCCGATACAGGGAGATGGGGGGACCCAACTTGCAGGTCAGACAACCCGTCCTGACTTTGACGTTGCCCTTGCGAGCCATGACGACAGATGGTTTCTTCGAGTGAGTATGTGGTGATGATCGTTACGCACAATGTAAGTCGGCCAATGAGAGTTGAGAAAGGTCGGTGGAACTGGTCAATCGTGGACGGAGTTGCAGCAAATGGCTAATTCCTCTCTTGGCTTCTTGGTATTGTACATGGGCGACAGACCGTCCGCGTATTGCTCAGTTTGAGGTTCTCGAAAATGCGATTCCTAAGTTCCATGATTCTCCGAGGAATTTAGCTATAGAATGTTAACTAGGTAAAGTCCCTCTATTGTTGGTCTATCAAGGCGATGGATTATGCGGGCTATGTACAAGATGACGAAGGCAATGCTAGACAAGCTTCATGCAGCGGGACGAAGTCCGACCAGACCAATCAGCAGGCAGCGCTTCTCCTTTTCTTCAACCTAAAAACTGCCCCAAAACAGCATTAAAACAGAATTATCGTAGTAACAGGCTTGGCGAGGAGCAAATGCGCATAGATCTCTAACATGAAATCTACCTTCATTTCTGCAAGATGTATTAATTACCGGTTAGCTCTGGAAATGCTGTTGTTCTTTCAATTTATTAGGGTTATGACGGATTGACCAATTTTCGTACCGAAACGCCCGCTTACAGTATGTCGCAAAGCGGTAACTTGAGCAGTCAATACTACAAGGGAGCGAGAAACACCAAAAACGCGCGATGGTAGTTAAGAAAGAATATCAACTTTTATTTAGGACCGTCGCATATTTTGTACTAAAACATACATTCCTAGGACGCGGCTCAAGGTTCGGTTTTTCTTGGCTTACGTTAATAACCGTCTTCGCCCCCCTCACGTCCGCCAATCTATTTCTCGTTGTAGCGACCTTCGCCCGCTGCTTCCATCACAATCTCAGCTGGCATGTAATCCGTCGTCATAAACGCGGAACCTGCATCGACGAGCATCATATTAGTTGATGGGAGTGTCAATTTAGATAGGCTACTGGGTAGCAAGGTGAAGGCACTTACCATCTGTCCACTTCACGGTCCAGCTGTTCTTGGTCGCAGGGAAGATAACCCAGCTGCCATCGCCATCGTTGGTTAACTTGCCATCCGCGACTCGGAACGAATCCCATTCCATGACTAGGCCGTCCGCCGGCTTTGCTCCTGAGGGATTCACCATGTCTGTGAGGGTCATGAGGCCATCGGAACCAACGAGGCCGAGAGCATGGTCGACGATGCCAACGGGATATGTGTGGAGCTGACTGCAGCCCTTCTTCTCGCTGCTAGTCTGGTAAACTCTGATGGGGGAGATGGCGTCGTCTCGGTAGATGCCTAGGGTAGACGCATTCGACGCTAGATAATGGCCATCGAGTTCTTTCATGGAGCTGAGTTCAAATGTCAGGAACCTCAGGTCCTATGAGAACGATTCAAAGGGAGCATATGTACACTTACGAGGAAATTTTGAGTTTGAAGAGGTCCAGACCTGCGGCAGGGGCAGCCTGGGCGATGCTGGCAATGGAGCCAAGTGAGAGGATGACGGCAACCCACTTCATCTTGATATAATAGGTAGGAATGGTGCGTCGGAAGAGGATGTAGTTTCTTTTGTACTATATAAGAGGACAAGTTCAAGTGATGTTAAATAATGCTTGGAATGGTAATCAAAATTAGGGGTTCAAAAACTAGTTGGGAACGAGGGGGGACTATTTATGGTTGGCTGGAGACGACTCTACACATATGTGGAATCAGGCGATTTCCTTCCAATATTCAAGTCAACAGACATTTAATCGAAGTCGTTGACCAGTTCATCACACTACAGACAGACCAGATGGGGCAACGGCGAAATCGTGTTATTCCCTTCTTGGCTGTACTCGAGAATGGTAGGTAGGGTTGCAGATTAAACCTGGGAAAGTTCGTGTCCTGTCAAGGAAAGCAATGACGGCATGTATCACCGCATTGGCAAGGGCATCTGGAAACGGAAGAAATGAGAAGACGCACTCCTGTTACTATGAGGAACACCGAGACTCGTGGGGGACATTATCACTGGGGCAAATAATGCGAACCATGCGTAAGATCTAGATAGATATTCTGCAAGTACAACTCGACCTGTCGTTTGTCAAAATTGGTGTTACTTATGAGTAGCACACATCACTTCCTTGTCATCCCTTCAACGTAATATTGATACCGATAATAGGCAAGATCGGTGAGAAGCTCGGAATCAATACTAAGACTATCTTTGCTTATGGTTGCTCAGAATTGTCTAAGTTAGAGCAAGGGGGACTTGATGCGTCTCCTTAGACATAAGCTGCAAGTGACTCAAACCTTCTAAACCGGGGTACCAACGAAAAGAAGCCACTTGGCCTGAGCGAAGTTCCGTCCAAGTCAACTCGTACAAATATAAAGGAACATTGAAATAAGAACGTAGGTGAGATCGGATTCTGTATCTGCAATCAATCAAACATGAAAGGGTGGGCAATATATACAGTTGCTAATTTTAGCGGTCTTAAGCCAGTACCAGACTCTGGGCTCATCTAATGCAGAGCCTAGGCATCGCTAGAACGCGTTATGGCGGATGATTTTAGCGGGATCTGCCCCTAAAATTCCCCTACAGGGAACGCGTTGCACGGTGAACAGGCCCTGGAGGCAGATGTGCCGCGGGCTTTCGCAGGCTAAAGTCAATAACAGCCTGCCAAGAGCAACTTCAGTTGTCCAACTCACATCCAGATTACATCACCCAAGCAATTGGGAGCGAGGAAAGACAAATATAGCCACGAAAAAAAAAAACTGGCCTTATTAGCAGCGATCGTGTACTTATCCGATGGTAGCCGTGAGCCCATTGAATATCGTGAAACTACGTGACTAACATGCCAAGTGCATCAGCAGAGTGACCGGCTAGTACACCCGGGCAAGGCACCATACTCACACTCTCGGACAACATATGACGAGCTGTATCGTGCAGTTTTAACGGTAGGCGGCTTCCGACCCTTGTTTGTATCCCCTATTTCTTGTCTAATTTCACCTACCTACATATCTGTGTTACCCAGACAGTGCGATATGTATATTCCTCACGTACTTGGAAGGGCTTTTTTAACAACCATCAGCTAAACAAAGAGCATACTTCTTACAGATTAGTCAGTGAGCACTTCTGAAAGGGTTGTTGAACATCGCAAGCATGTTTTGTATCGAAAATGATAGCGTCCTATTCTTGTTTCTTCGACCCTCCCTGAGCATGTTATGGGTGGACGGCTTCTCGAAAACCTACATATCTAATAGGAGACTGCATATATGGCAGGCAACTTTAGTGTTCGGTCTTTATGCATCTATAATAGACCAAAACTATCAGCTAGGATAAGCCTTATCTTATAACGCGTCTCCCTACTTAAGTAAGTTGTTTACGACTGGTGGTTTGGGAGGCTATATAGACAAGCCAGTCCGCTTACAAATACGGGTGCGTATAGTATCACAAAAGCCCCTGTGGATATTGATACCATAAGCCCAAGACTTTAGTGCACAGGCCTGAAGAGTTAATCCTATATCGTGAATCGTCCATTGTGATAGTACGTGCCTTGCCTCTCCCGGGTTGACCCATGGCCGCCGACTAAGAAGATAAGTGGTTACCACTCTCGGAAAGCCATGAATATCTCAAATCCCGTTTTTCTAGCCCTTCCGAAAATTTGACTTTGGTCATGCGTTTCCGATGGGTTCCTTCCAAGCTTAATGCAGTAACTCTTAGCAGCATAGAATCAGCAGGTATTACACGGCACCGGCATAAAGGATGATCTGCGACGAGCTTCAGAGATCAGTAGGACACCCAAGCCGTCCTCGGCCCAGCGACTAAGCACCCATAAACCTTAGCCAAGGGCCAGAACTTCAGAGGCATATCATGCTGCTCATGTTGAGCGCCAGTACCTATATGCCAGGACTCTCGGGGAGTGTCTGAGAAAGGTCGCATTCTGATTTATTCCTCGATTACAAACACTGTTATTTTGTGATCATCCTCAGTAGCTTGTCCACCGAAATGACTCGATCATTGCTTCTCAAGATTCAACAAAAAGCCGCAATCCCAGCAACTACCTCGAGTCGATGAAGGGACAGTAGTCGTTCGGTTTCAGGCCGCGAAATACTCTACATTGCCCACCCGAAGCGGTTATTATAAGTCCTAAGCTCCCAAAATGGATACTTCGGATCGAATCATCTACACTGGATGTTGGGCGGTGCTCATGCTCTATGTCTTCACTACACTCATTGTCTTCACCCAAAGAAACTGCATTGCCTGTGCGATCTCTTTTCTCTGCGCGTGCATCCTCCTTCTTGACCTGGCGTTCTTTAACACGTGGTTCTTCTTGCCCGCATTCAGATATCACATAAGAGAAATTAATGTACATGGCGAGGATATCATTGGAGCTCTTCGCGTTATACTCTGCAGTGAAGCCGCATGGGATGTTTACCTGATCATTCTCGGATCATGTGAGTATAGATTGATACTATCCTTTTATTGACTTGGGCGATAGCCCCTGTTTATAATTTACTCAGTGCATTATCTGCCTAATTTACAATTATCAAATATGCCGACATATCTGTTTCAAGCTTGTCCAAGCAAACACTAACCTTTGCTGTGTAGTCGGAAGCTGGTTGGCAGTATTTAACGCTGCCGGTATGCTCAAGACCGAAACCTGTGCAGCTATGAATCCACATGGGCACAGTAGAGCTGCGAGATATCTGATTAAATCGGTCTGTCGAATGAGCGACTACCTTGGCTTCGGAGACAACAGCGCAGCCGTATTACCCACCACTGTTACAATAAAAGACGAACCCGAGAAAAAGAGTCTCTTTGGTATATTCAAGGATACGTATGGTGATCGATCGAAGCCTTCTCGCCAATTCCCGACTACTAGTGAGACGAATTCGACTAAGCGAGCCGTTATTATCTGGCCAGGGCCGGGTCGGTCACCAGGAGTAATCCAGGAGGTAGAGTTGGGCGGATCCATCGAGTACTTGCACATCTTCGATTAAGTTTATCGTTACATTTTTTACCGAGCTATCGCAGGTTGAGCGGGCGACCTGCGTCGTCTCTATGGATAGGTAGACAATGCTCATGGACGTATCATTCGAGACTCCTATTCAAACGGATATAGAACACTGCCCAGTTGAAGTAATACAGAATGGTCGTTGATGGCGTAGCACACGAGCAGCGCATCCACGCCAGACGATAGTACCATGAGGGAAGAAGCGATTTAACGGCGCCTGAACTTCTAGAATCTTATAGAACATCATGCTATATTACATCAACTTTCCATGGCCATGAATAAGCAATCTTCTCGCGGCTTACTATCTTGCATCAAGTATTTCTCTACTCTGTCTCTCTGCCCGCGGCACAAGGATTTCGCACCTCGACTAGTCGTAGTATTAGACTTCATACCTATCTGTATGATACTGCACAGGCCGATAGGTGAAGTAATCAAACTTAGCGGGTAGCGCAATTCCATTCAGGTCAGAACAAGCGACACCCACAAATGCACCTGTAAAACTACCGTGTACTGGATGTCCACCACACTCATCGGAGACGATGGATGCATCAAACACGGGTCCAATCTTCTGCAACTCTTGGTCACCCTCCAGAGCGTACCAAAACTGCAAGTCGCGACCACGGACCGTAATAGCTAACCTCAATTTTCCCTCGTTGGGAATCTTCTTCGACTCCGGGAAGGGGCGTTGAAGTGCTCCAAGCGGGAAAGACGCCTCGGACGACATGATGAAGAGCTCCCGTTGTCCATCCGAGTCTGCCGTCACCGTGAGATAGAAGAAGTTATAACGGCTGTAGTAGGTCGTGAGTCCGGCGAACTGTCGCTCGTCTTCCGGAGAGAAGTCTATCACAGTCTCTGCATCATAGGAAAAGTGCTCCTGTCGCCTGGCTACTAGAGACTGCTCGAACCACGAACCTATTGACTCACGCCCAAATAAAGTGAGCTTCCCATCCTCAATTGCAAATATGCGGTGGGTTTCCGGTGTTCGGAGCCATTGGAAATCCTTATGCAGCCCATCTATGAAAGTGTATCTTCTTTCAGCCCAATAAGGCTCGTCGTTCCGCGCGGCTGGTAAGTCTACGTATAGAGACGGAACAGGTCCATTCTTAACATAAAGCCAATCATCTTCCCAATACGCTTCCTGGATACCTGTTTCACGACCGAGTACACAACGGCGCTGTTGAGTAGTCGGACGGCCTGTCAAGTGCACCAAGTATGTTTTGCCATCCGGTGTCTCGACTATGTCTCCATGGCCGGCCCTCTGTAGCGCTGCAAAAGGGTGATCTTTAGACGATAGAATAAATTGTTGCGGATGCACGGTGTAAGGACCCCAAATATCACGAGAGCGAGCTAGTGTGCAGGCATGGCCGTATCCAGTGCCTCCCTCTGCTGTTAGAAGGTAATACCAGCCATTTCTCTTGTATAGATGAGGACCCTCGACGAAGTTTAGGTCCGTGCCAAGGAATATATTTTTTCTTGGCCCGATAAGTTTCCCGGCGGACGGGTCAAACTCTTGCATCATGATACCAGCAAACCACCGGGGCCGGGCGCGGTGGTCCGCTATCATGTTGACGAACCACTTCTTGCCGTTATCATCATGGAAAAGGGACGGATCGAAGCCCGACGAGTTGGCATAAACGGGATCAGACCAGGGGCCTTCTATTGTTGGAGAGGAGACAATATAATTGTGGGTGTCTTTGAATGAGCCATCCTTGCGTTTCACATCGGTATATACGAGCCAGAACTTCTCACCATCGTGAGTTAGACAGGGGGCCCAGATTCCGCAGCTGTCCGGGTCCCCGCGCATGTCCAGTTGACTCTTCCGGTTCAGCGGGCGAATAACCAACTCCCAGTTCGCCAGGTCTCGGGAGTGATGGATCTGGACGCCCGGGTACCATTCGAACGTCGACGTCGCGATGTAATAATCCTCGCCGACCCGCAGGATCGAAGGGTCGGCGTTAAACCCCGGAAGAATAGGGTTCCGGACCAGAGGCATGATGGCAGGCTTCACTTCAGGGGTAAGAGCACACGGACAAGAGTAATACGTATTTTATTTTGAGAATTAAGAAAAGGCAATGATACAAAACGGATACGACTCTGAGGTTAAGAGGCTCTATATGGGCATTCATTATTGATGGCTATTAATTGGTGGGATGATTGTTCCCGACTACAATCCACCTCTAAACCATCTACATTCAGTAAGAGGGGGAAGGTTAAAATGCTGTCTCGTACATAACCGGTGCAAGCTTCACGACGCATTTATCCGTAGAAAGCTAATAGGTCCTAAATTGCGGGGAGAGGTATGCTAGCACATTAGCGTGCTATGGATCTAGTTGCCCTTTTCGTCATTGATGTGGATAACAGGTAATACATAGGATGCTTAAACATACTTCATCTTGTTCTTAATTAACAAGTATTTGGAACTTATATCGTGCATCCAGCAGTGTTTGAGAAGCAAAGTCTTTTCGCTTTGGTTCTTTGAGTATTGTTATTGTGAACCCTGCAACTTTGGAATCATACCCACTTCCTTATCTGACATGTCTTGTATTATCCATCACCACGATATTTGCGAAGGTGATATATTGTGTAAAAGACTTGTCAGTTTCGAAATGTGAGGTTCTTTGGTATCGAGAAGGTGTTGATCCAATCATGATATTAATATTCACCGTACTAAGACTGTGAGATTTGTCCCTAAGTTCAAACCGGTAGCCTCATTACGCTATTGCTCATTTATCATAATTGCCTCTTGCTACTACAGACCTCAAGTTTCAACAAATTTCAATAGTTTGGATTAGTTAGAAGAAAAGGAAATAGCAGAATTGCCCCTCTTCGGATTCTAGACGCTGTTCCTTAATAGCTAGTGCGATTTCATAAAATAACGATATGTAGTATTACTTCTACTCTGTTGGTTAATCTGGAAAATAACAGGTCTTGGATTATTTGCAGAGTACAAAGAAAGCTTCCAAGTATTGTCTTATTGAAAGAAATTTGTCAAATCCAACATAATGCAAATAGTGAGGCTGGCAAGGAACGAATGGTGGGCTGTCACGCATGGTTCAAAAGCTGTATAACAGCACACATTCATGCTTGAGATGGCAATCCAAGCTCTTGTTAGACGTGTCAATTAATACCCATTGTCCTACCAAAAGTCGGCGTTTCATGTATAGCATCCATTGTCCGTTCAGGCTATGCTAAGATAAGTACACAAAGAAATCCGAGATTGCAAGAAATAAAGACTTTTGTTACTTGGGATTATTGTCTTGGAGTCTATAAATAAGATTAGTCCGAAAAGAATATATTTAAACATTCTGGCAGACAAAGATTCTTACATTTGACCATCACTACAATCAAGCACTACACTCAACTACTATTTTAGACCACTTTATTCTATTACGCATTATTCTACACACTCCACTAATACATTCTCTCCAATCATAATTCACTCACAATGAGCGGTTGTACTTATGTCAGTCCTGTTAAAGGCGATGTTAAGGTCAACTTAGACCACTTGATTATCTCCGTCAAGTGTCGAACCGGCGAAAAAACCGACCATGCCCTCAATGAGTTCCTTAGCAAAAAGGGTCGTAAGTCCACAGTACGCACTGCTGAAGACTATGACTATGGAATGTTCCGCGATACCCTAGGGGAAAGACTCAAAATCGACAACCGTGCCTCACTTTACCCTTCTCTTCCTGACCTCGTCCACGTTACCAACGAAGCATCGTTTTACAGATGTCTCACCCAGATTCAGAAAGGAGAGGTCCCTATCTCTCGTTCTCCTACCTACGGGTTACCATTCGTGGAATTCTGGTCAATTCCTGAGCCCGACGGATCTCAGCCTAAGGGTACGGCCTTAAAAGATGCAATTCCGAAGGTTGAAGATGACAAACGCCCTACCCAGCTCAAGCCATTAGGTAAACCCCCAAATGTTAAAAGAGATGACAAGAACAAAAATGTAATTGACCCCACACAGCCGGATGATGAACAAGACAAGGTAATAATCGATTTAACGCAAGAGTCAGATGATGACCAGCCCCAAGGGCAGGGGCTCGGCTTGGACGACGATGAAGAGTTGTACGATGAAGGTCCCTCCTTGCTTGACCGACTAGCGCCTCGCGAGAATGCCGTAGCTGATGAAGACTGGAAACGGGCATGTGAATTCTTCCGGTGCCCAGTTGATGCCGAAAATATTTCTGTTCCTGGTTTACTTCTCCCGCTCCTTCCATATCAAGCCTTTACTATATGGCGTGCTTTTATACAAGTTGCCGAGAAGAAAATTCCATCTTTTATCATAGGGGATGCACCGGGATTAGGAAAAACTGGCATGTCTTTGACTACGGCTGTTATTTTTGCCATGTTACACGCTAGGTATCAAGAGGTTCGGGATGAGCGGCAAGGGAACAATCAGCCCAGATCCCATCTCGGAGTTAGTCAGAGTGGTCAATGCCCTTCTCAACGAGATCAGCGGCCGGGAATCATATGCCCTTGTGTGACTTCAGGGCTTTCATATCAGCTTGTCAACTGTATTGAAGACTTTCCATCGCTATTTTGCGTACCCCCAATTTTGATTACTCAATGGTGTAACGAAGCAGAAAAATGGATAGATCGCAGTCCGAATAGTCCAGCCCGTGGTATGAATGTTTTCATAAACCAAACTCTGCCAGGGAAAACCCGAATGTCTAGCAATAACATTGAAAGAATAAGGGGAAATCTAAGAGTAGAGGGACAGGGGCGGTCACGGAGCTATCGCCTCGAAGCGCAACGCGGCTCTTCTTCAAGTATCATCATAGTTAGCCGTAACGCTACCAAACAGCTTCTAGATAGATTCAAAGTCCCAAAAGAAGCACAGAGGCGGCGTACAAGCCGAGCAGCACAGGAGACTATAAACTCACTCGGCTGTGGATTCATATTCTTCGATGAGTATCATGGTTACAAAGGCGCAAGGAATAGGACAACTCAACCGTTTGAGATGCTTAATACCATTCGTAGTCTCGTTCGAAGGGTAATGGCCGTTGGTCTATCGGCAAGTGTGACAAAAGGGCCCGACATGTGGAGGCCCTTTGTACAACACCACTTCAATAGCCGTGAAGTGGGCCAGATACAGGGCCTAGACAACCCAGAAGACCTAGAAAAGTATCAGACACACCACAATTATCTGGTTAATAACCTGGGCAGACAGCAAGTGGATCAAGCGAGAGAGGAGCGGAACGTCCGCCAAGACGAACTTGTCAACTTCACGAAAGTCTTTACACCTCAATTCATGCTGGCTCGTACACGAATATCAAATTTCCGGGGCCAACGCATCGGATCGCGGTACGCCCCGATCAGGTTAAAAAGGTTAGATATGCTCGCCGGGGAAACCTACGACAATTTCAGATCTTTGGTTAGCAGGGTTCGCTCATACCTTAACCAGCAGTACGAAGATGCAGTAGGAAAGTGGGAGCAGGACGGGAGACAAGGCGAAAGGCCGAATCACAGAAGCTTGGTTAATGACTGTGTGCAGCAAATATCAAATAACCCGAACCGTAATGACGAGTTCTCAGTCATTTCTAGGGCGTCATGCTTCCCCTACATCGCCACCCTCTACGCCAGAAGTCTGATAGAACGCAGGTCTCTTCTAGTCGACAATATTCAAGATATCGCAAAGGGAATAAGCCAGCAACTCAATCCTACTCAGCTCAGCATCGAGGCAGTAGGTAGATCGATCGCAGCGGTTGATAACTTACTCAGCCAATCTTCATTCTCTAAATATCGGGGTGAGCTGAGACAATGGTCTCCAAAGATACTGTGGATTGAGCAATATATTCGAATCTTGCTCAGAATTTTGAGAACCAGCACGGATTCGCAGAACGTTCTTGATAAATATGGTCCGGCACCACCAGACGGAACTAACGCCCGACACGCCCTGATCCTGAGTCAGGCGCCGATCGCCGCGTTTCTGACCTTTATGATCCTTTGGGAAACCTTCCACGAAGATATTGCCCAGGGAAATATCGTACTCATATACGGACATTCCGGTATCAATCCAGGAGAAAGGAGCCGGTATACCGCTTTTCTCCAGCAGAGTTGCCAAAATGATAATCGGGTCAAAGTGCTCATCAGCACGACTGATATATTCGGGGAAGGTCATAATCTTCAACGCGTTAACAGTATTATATTGACTGAAGTTCCAGGCTCCTATGAGACACAAAAGCAGGCCTTCGGGCGTGCTGATCGGCAAGGGCAAACAATGACTCCTATGTTGTACCAACTTTACGATGAGCGGAATTTAGCTAAACGTGTAAGAATGGACAGAAACAAAAATCGAAGACGCATCCTTCAGGGCGGCGACGAAGCAGCCGAACAGCTAGATATCGAAGATTTCTTCAACGACAATGCGATAATTTGAATAGATTCCTCAGCATTGGCTGATTTTAGTAGAATATTTCATTATCACTGAACTGGTGTATTTGAACGGTATGATGTTGAAGATTGAATTTGATTCACTCTGCTCACCTTCTTTTTAATAATTTCAGTGAAGTGAATGAGCAAGGCTATCCATGTCTTTTTTAGCAGCGCATAAGATTTAGTCACAAGATTTGATTATTATTCTTCTTAAAAGAGACAAGTCAATGTTTAAAAATAAATTTGAATTTAGATTCGTAATATAGTAGTACTTGTTTGGCAGCTTTGCATGTGGTATAGTCTTGCTGAAGCTTACCTAAGAGATTAGTATAAGAATTGGTCAGGCAGAAGATAATATCAATGCGGACTTAGTTGAGCGGCTGTAGAACCTGGCCAGTCTGAAATAAAAGGGGGAGAAATTATGTTATCCTGTTTTCCGAAGGTATAATATCAAACAATGAATCAGTTTTCATAATTTGTATCTATTGGATAACTGCAATAAACGGTTAAGTTCACGTGGCTAAGAGTAGCTAACATGCTTCGTCCAACACATTATCGTCCTATCTAGAGAATTGTACCGATCCTAGTCTCGCCTGCATACAATATGTATTTACAATTTCAACAGGTCCAGTAAGGAGCTCATGGACTGATTCACTATGCTTTTTGCTTTAGTCTACGAGATTAGCCGGTAAGTCTATGCTACCTTAGGCTACTCTGGCCGCGATTAGTGTTTATCCTGTTATTGGTTACAGCCTGAAAGCCGACCAAATTTTCACGTTATGAGATTCTTGCAACAACTGTCTCGAGTGATACTCTTTCACTTTACCTATCTAAGCACGTGCCATGTCTAGCCTTGAGTGCAGATAGCAAGTGCTATTCTTAGTATCCCGAGAGCTGTTCTAGCAACACCTAGACCAACGATAAATTAAGCGGTTATATTGCTCATCCCCTGTTGAAATGAGAGAACGTGGGCCTGACCCCTGCCTGGAACATCATTCCTGGCTGCGCACCCTTATTATCATGTCGGACGAGAAAGAAATCATTTTAGCGATATAAACCGATGGCTTTAATCACCCTCAAAGATTTTCCTCGCCGTCTTTGATGCCCCTTATTCTCAGCCGAGGCTCAGACTCTTAGCTACTAGTCATTCATCTTGTCTACGATATGAAGGTTATCCTGGCTGCCAGCACCCTCATCTGGGCGAGTTATGCAGTCACCGTTCCCGGCTTCACTGCGCGCCGTCTGAGAGGGGTCGAGCCTAGCCTTCGGCATACTGGCCTGCCACAGTTACTTGACAGCGAATTTGATTCGCGGCTAATCAACAACAGTGAATATACCTCGAACTGGGCTGGTGCTGTCTTGAATGGTTCGAAGCCTGTGTAGCGCCCAACAAAGTGTCACGGGACTAGACTGATTTCTCCAACAGGCGTTGGGTATACAACCGTCTCTGGAACGATTGTGGTTCCGAAACCTTCCATGCCGGCCGGAGGCAGTAGCACGAGGACATACTCGGCATCGGCATGGGTTGGTATTGACGGAAGCACTTGTCAGACGGCTATTCTGCAAACGGGTGTCGACTTCAGCGCCAGGGGAGGCATAGTCACCTACGAAAGCTGGTACGAATGGTATCCAGACTATGTAAGTAATGTGCCATTAGGCGGCATAAAAAAACTTACCTATCGAGTCCCCCACTTATACATTTACCCATTGCATATCAAGATGTGGCTCAAGAGCTTTGCACACCTCAGTTTTCCCCATTTTATTAACAAGCATGCTCGCATCTAAATGATTACCTACAGTCATACAGATTCGCAAACTTTAGAATCTCGGGTGGCGACACTATCACGATGACCGTAACAGCGACGGGCAAGAACAGTGGCAGTGTAACCCTCGACAACAAGACTACGGGGCAATCAGTCTCGCATGTATTTACTGACCAGGTGGGAAGTCTCTGCCAGACCAATGCTGAATGGATAGTTGAGGATTTTTCACAAGGGAACAGCTTGGTTCCTTTCGCGAACTTTGGCACGGTGGTCTTTACAAACGCAAGTGTCAATGACGGTACTGGGCTCGACAATGCGATTATTTATGACATCAAACAGGGCAACAAGGTGTATACCAGCTGTTCGACGATGAGCTCTAGCTCTGTTTCCTGCTCATATGTAGGATAGGTACCTCACACGGGGAATAGGAATTGGAATAAGGCCGTAAATACTACCGTATTATGTTTTCTACAGAGAATTGCGATAAATCCATTGATTAGATGATATAAGATGAATATTGAATCACGATTTAGATTCGTAGCTGCATATGCTGTAGACATTTGTGTGTTTAGACCTTTTGCTATCCGGTACTTTAGTTAGCTAGCCGCTGGCGGCAGCTGAAAAGAGACCCCCGAATGCCAAGACATGCAGCTGGCAGAATATCTCTCCACAAATCTCCGCCACCCGCATCAAACGCACGGCCCGCGAGCCATTACCATGCCATTACCACCCATTGCCGTCTACACTGTTTTTTGTTGAGCCGAAGTCGCACATCGCAAGGGCTAGAGCATAGAATCTGGAGCAATCCGCCAAATTCCTCGTCGAATTGGCCAGAGACGTGTCGGTAAATTACTGGACTCGCCGACACAAATCTTTCTTCTCACGCTGGTCTCGGGCCTGTCACGTTGCTGTCAGCTCATGCATGACCTGACCTGGCGAATGCAAATTGGATAAAGGTCGCGAAGCTACTGGCTCTCGGCCGCCCAACGCAACCTCATCTAGCGGTGCCACAGCTTGCCTATCTGTTTACCGCTTTTATAATTACATTTCACCAAGGATTCGAATTGCCTATATCTTTCTTTCACTTTCCCCTTTTTTTCTTTTTGCTAAAGTAATTGGAGAGAAGAGAGAGCGTGGGAGAAATAAAAAGGAAAAGAGCGCGCGCGAGAGAAGGAAAATAGACCTATATCCATCTATCGGTCCTCAACAAACCGCTGTCGGAATAATGTGCATTGCCCTCCTGTCTACGGCGCACCCTAGATACGCCCTCATCGCCCTCGACAATCGAGACGAGTATATCCTCAGACCCACCAGCCGGCCGCATTGGTGGACCCATAAGCCCTCGGGGACCCGGATCCTGTCACCTCGGGACTTGCACCGACGTGAACGCGGCACGTGGATGGGCGTTAGCAGTGCCGGCCGTCTTGCTATTCTCACCAATTACCGCGAGTCCAGCCAGGATGACCCGGATCACGCCATCTGCGGCGTGCGCAGCCGTGGCGCACTACCGACAGCATGGCTGACGGCGCCAGCGGAGGAAAATCTCGATGATTTTACCAAGAGGATGGTAGCTGACCCTGCGACTAAGGCAGCAGGAGGGTTCTCGCTCATTTGCGGTGACCTCAAGCAAAAGTCAGCAAATGGCATTGAGCCGCTAGCTATCATCACAAACCGGTGCGACGAGCTAGCTGGGGTGCCACGCATCGGTGGTGACAGGGGTGTGACCTATGGATTGAGTAACACTATCTACGTCGAACCCCCCACGTGGCCCAAGATAAAGCGAGGCAGGCAACTACTGGAAGAAACGATCCAAGAGGCTATTGAGAAGGATTTAGATGAGGAAGAGCTCATGGAACGACTTTTTACGATCCTCGACGATGACACTATGCCTTCACGGCCGGATATGTCGATGCAAGACCACATGGACGCTCTTCGACATTCGATTTTTGTACCCGCTTTTGGCGACACTGAGGCATGGAAGGATATGACCGACGCGATAGAGCAGGGCAAGGCAAGGGCGGCATTCAATGCGATTGAGGATGAGAGCGACCCAGACACGCCGATACCAGCAGATCCATTTGTCAACTTTATGAAGGGCGCATATGGGACCCAAAGGCAGACGCTAATCCTCGTTGATTGGGAAGGAACGGTTACTTATAAGGAACGGGCGTTATGGGATGCACACGGAAATCGGTTAAGTAAAGGTGAAGGTGATATGGTTATCAAATATAGGATAGATGAGGCATCTCAATAAGAATATCACACAACATTCCATGAGATGGTTCGTCTGCCAGATCCCGGATACATTTCATTAGATCGAGATAGCTTATCATATGCGAGGCTTGAGTAGCGGTTCACTTTTCGGCATACTTACCTAGATTGGCGCTGCCTATTATAACATCAATTTTGTGAAAGCGGCTACCAAGGCACAGCAAGCAAGAGCATCGCGAAGGCACCACCGACGCCTCCAAACAATAATCGGTATCATACGCTTGTCATGTTATCTCTCGGGAGTTACCGAATAATCATTTCCAGTCGTGTAAAACAATAATTTTTCTACCTGTACACATTGATTAACAGCACGGATTCTGGTCACGCAAAAAGGACGTTACAGCACTTACCCAGCATCCTTCACCAACGACGCTTAATTCTTACGCAGAAAGATCGTACTTGCCAATGGAATTCTTCGCAATAAGGCTCGGCGCTTGGGTGTATTACGGGGGACTAGGTCCTTTTGCCGCCACGATGGGTGAGGAGCCCGCGAAGTCTCAGAGCCATGCTACAGGCCTAAATCTAACGACTTCTGATTCAGGTACAACACTGATATTTGTCATGTGGCAAAAGATTTTCTACGGAGCATTATTCACGCTCCGGCTTGCCTCTAGGTTGAGTCCACGCACACACGCTACAGAAGGAGGAGGCTGGACTCAGCATTGCACAAGATGGAATATTAGAAGACGCACGCGACTAATGCCATACGGTGTCGTGTTCTGGCACGGCATCGCTAAGCCCATCCGATTGAAGCCGATGAGGAGGAAAAGACAATTGGCTTGTCAACTGCATCAGGAGCTTTTCTTAAGCAATGCGACTATCAGAGGTTACCTAGGTGATCAACGTACGTGTCCACTACCCGTTCAACGAACTGGAGCATTATTCATCAACTAACCGTTACTTGTAATACAGTTGGTTCTCGGCTATCTCTCAGAACTCCAATGCGTCCTTGCACAACGAGAAACGGCCCTCAATCCGATCAACAAAACGCGATCACCCCATCCCGTGGCCATCACACCTCGACATCACCATAATTCAATAACATTCATGCACCATGCTGACCCTCCGAGATTACTTCTTCATCGCTTGTGTAATCACAGCTTTCAACGCACCAATGACGATAATCTCCGAACTTTTCACCCTCCTCCTTATCGCTTCTGCACCACTGATAGCAAGAGCTACTTCTGATGGAGCCCCCTGTGTTGTCATCGGTAGGTCTGCTCTCTCTTTCTGCCGAAATAATTACTATCACCGCCGCCGTTTTCATGTGTTAACTCACTACATAGCTGCGCTAGAGGACTTTGTGTGCCTGGTGGTGATCCTGATATTGGTTGCTTTCGTTCGGACATTAGATCAGTATCTGAGTCTGAGGGCCTTGCCAGGAAAGTTTTTCGAACTCTTGGGAAGCTTGTGATAGTGGTAAATGACCTAGAGAATGGAGCCTGATGTTTCGCCACAAGTTGGAAGAATTGAAGGGCGGATCGCTAGGTCGTGTGCGGCGTGCGATATTGCATATAAATGTCAAAGAGTAGAAGCCTCTAGGCCGAGAAGTTTCAGGATCCGAAAACGGCATTCTTCATGTCAACTATTACGACAGACAGGACTAGGTCTTTATGTGACCCTTATCCAGACCTTTGCCCAAGGGATCTGGAGTAGATTCTATCACTAATATCACACTGTTATCAGGCAAATCTATACCCTTTTACAGGTCACACAGAAATAGTAGGTGTGTTTGAACGCATATACTGAGGGGAGCATGAGCTTCTAGTCGAAGCCTGGTTGGTGCGCTTTCGTCGCTGTGAGCTGTTGCAGCCGGCCACTAACCAGAACTCGAATAGCCGCCCAAACTCATGCCCCAAACATGTTCATCCTTCATTCATTCCTTTTTTCTGAGGGTGCTTTTAAGGCCTAGGTAGTGCGCTGTCGTAGCCGGCCACTCCCGTCTAGGTCTTAAAGCTGAAGGGTGGCATGAAAAACCACCGACCACGACTAAAAACCACCCCCTTCGTGGGAAGTGGAAAAGCGAGGTCAGGAGGAAAATACCTTGCGCGTACACGCGACGAGCAGGCCCCTTATAAGGGGCCTAATCGAGTCCGTGAGGGCGTTTGACCTGTTTGGGGCATAGAACAACTCAATAAAAAGACCTTATTCCCATACCTTAGCCATCTTTATAATACCCTACCTAAATTTCTGCTAACAACCATAATAGACCTTACGAATAACAGAGGGGCATTATGCGTCCCTACAATCAGATTGTACCGTATCATAGTCATGCAAAGCACTCGAATCCTTGCCATCCCTGAGCACAAGCTCCACCTTGCCCTCCGCATCAACCTCTCTAACAGTTGCATTGAGCCTCCAGATCTTTGATCCTTTGACACCAGCACTCGGATTCGTAAGCAGGTCCGCGGGCCGCGAGTTCAGAGCCAGAGATATAACATCACCAAGCCGTCCCCACCTCATGCTGACCCGCCTCCCATGCACACAAAGTACAATCAGATGGACCAGTACGAACAAGTAATGCGAGAAGAGCACTACCCAGGACAAAATCGTAGTAACCTCGCTAAAACCATATGAATATGCGTTCTCGTAGACGGTAGTGCTGACCACTGCGTGGTCCTCAGTCAGATTAGGAGGGGAGTATCCTGCATCGGCGACGCTGACTTTCCAGGGTCCCTTAAACTCCGAAATCGCGGGCCGATTCCAGCTGCCGGGCACCGTTGCGAGCGCCCCAGTGAGGATGATGGTGAGCCCGGTGAACGCTGGATTGTCCAATACTAGGGCGTCAGGTCTCAGGTATCGCTTAAGCAAGCCGAAGACAGATGTCCGGTTCAAGATTAGGGGAAACAATGCGGGTGGATGTAAGATGGGTTGATCCAGGAAGTTGCCCCATGCCGGGTCGATGCGGATGAGGTCATCACTAGTGCTGCTCACATTTTCGTATGTTTGGTTGGTATCGATGGCGAGCGAGTGCTGGACCTTAGAACCGGTGTTGAGCGGCAAGATCCAGGCATTAGTCTCTACCCAACGCGCGTCAACTAGACATATGGTTAGCCTGTCTCCGTAACCAGTGCGGGGAATCCAGGTCCAGATGGCTATAGAAGCGTTAATTGAATTGGGCAGGTACTCGTTAACGTCGATGAAGCCCAGATTCACGTCACTGACCAAAGCGTCCTGGAAGACATCTGTCGGCACCGTGAATGTGAACTGGGGATAAAAGAGTCGCTCTACATAGAATTCGTAGTAGGCAGGGTCTGTTTTATGGCTGTAGCCAGTTGCCAAGCATTGGGTGATGACCCGGGGCTGCTTCAGGGTTATCGCGTCGCCGTTCGCATCACGTATATCGGCAACTAATTTAATCGGATTTGCTGACGAGAGGATCCATTTATCTATGTTGCTAAGAACACTTTCCACAGACTTCAAGGGGGTAGTAGCTGTTATCAATTGACCTTGTCCGGAGTTCCAGTAGTTCATGCTTCGGAGATCGAAATTAGAAATGGTGAGATTTATGGTGTCTGGGCTGTGCCTGGGGCTGCCATCGCCGAGATTCGCGTATAGATTAACATCGTAATCAGTCAAGCGACCGTTTTCAACCAAGCCTTGGAATGGGCAATCGTCGGAGGGCATGTCCTTGCTCAAACTATTCTCCAAACACGCTTCAGTTACGCTAGAGAGATCGATTTTCAATGGGTAAACTCGTTTCGAAGGCGCTATCATAACGCCAGCTTCTAGATCAGGGGGGAGAGCTCGCCATCCGAGCTTCGGGATTATAATAATGCCGGAACTGGCGCCAGCTAGCGCAGCCAAAACAACCGAAAGGACCAGAAGTAAGGCCAGAAGGCCCGAGTGCAGGTTGGTGGAACGGAGACACGACCAAAATTCAGGAGTGAAGAGGTAAAGCGGCGACGTCAGCTGAAAAGGCGCGGGGAGGAACCCATACGGTATACCGCGGTGGCCCAGCAACCCACGACGTATGTGATACATCGCTATGTCGAATAGGGAGGTAATAATTAACGCCTCGTGAACTTTCGCTGCGATGAGGAGTGCGCCTAATTGATTTGCCGTTGGATTCCATGATTGAGGTGTTAGGTATAGTCCCAGGAGAAACGTGGTGAAGGCGAGAGAAGGAAATTGGAAGACGAGGAAATGCGTTAATATATGCCCAATGGCGATACTCCGAATCATGTTATGGAAGTTTTTTATCCTTGAGGTCAGTCGGGTTGTCGTCGATTGTATGTTGGCGGAGATCTTGTCCGACTTCCTGAAAGGCAGATAAGTCTTCCATGTCCAACCGCTCATCTTTTTTCTGTAGGTTGCGATGGCCATAGTCGTTAAAGTTCAAATGCCCATTCTAGTCACCCAATATTGTAGGAATGTTGGCATCATGGAGCTGATATACTGCAAGATTGATGTTTAGACTGCTCAGATATTTGGAAGAGAACTCAGTCGAGACATAGCCTTATTTTTATATCTAAAGAACGTGAGTCTGACTATGCTGGGCGAACCGGTTATAGTGTTGCAGGAATTCAGCCCTCGGAATCTTGGCGTTAGCTGTTGTATCAAGTCACATTATTCGTAGTATGACGCAAATTGTAACCATACTAATGTCACCAAAAGGTTTAATTGGTAAGTAGCAACTGTGGCAGTGTGAATCAAACAGAGAAGTAGGGTTGCCAATGTCACGCTGCTAGCGTATACGGGGTCGTAATACTCGAATGCAGCATATACACAGGTCTACAGGATGATAATTCTCTAGCGCCACGCTATATTAAAAAAGAAAAAGTCCTGTTACTCACGAGGCTGCCATACAATCCAAGAAGTTTAGCTTTGATCAATCTTGAAGCTTTTTGCCACTTAAACGGCCCCTGTTCATGGAGTAGATGCAGCCAAGACAGCTAACTTCCCACCAAAGCTCAAGTGACGTCGTCCGTCTTTCTCCATCCCATTTCGAGGTATTACTTGCTGCATCTTTTGGATCTAATGCTGCAGTGGTCACAGGGCAGCTCTTCCAGGCACTAAAGCCCAAAGTCTATTAATGTTAAGATAACAGTAAAATGAATCCACGAACTAATGTAATTGGGCAAAGCCAAGTGAAAGGTACGGGTTTGCCACAACCCTCAGCCACCACAGCTACACAAGTCGTACCGATCATCATCACCACCAATACCAATAACCAATTGCCACCAAGGCTTTCTGCCATGACTATCACTTTGGCTTTAGCTTGGGGCCCCAACCTAGCAAAGTTCATGCATTCTTGGCGGAGGCCCCGATGGGTCCAAATACGAATCCTATAGAGAAGACTTCAAAGGTTACAATTGATAAAAGCTGAGGTTAAGGTCCTTTGTAAGACAACAAGGCTCGTTTTCATTATATTCTCTTGTGGGCGCCAGTAGCCCATCAGCAGCGTTGGACACTTTTGTGCTAAGCGTGGTTGTTTATCTATCCGTTATTAACGCTTCGGTAGGTAACTTAACTACTTACCTACCTAGGTAGTATTTAAATTACGAGTTAGCAGTTGCGATGTACTGACCTAAAGTCTCGAGGAGATATATATATATAGAAAACCTCGACAACTTACGTATACAGAGCTAGAAATTAGAGAAATTCCAAGTATATATATTATGGGCTGTTTAAAGGCCAGCAACCTTAATTGGTCATATAATAGGGCTTTAGATATTTCGATGATGATATAAAATGTAGGTTATTGAATGCACACAGAGCTCATGGGATTTAAATAAGCAATTACTACAGAGTTGGGTTCATAAATATAAATTAACTCTTCTATCTATGAACGAATAGGATGTTCCATTCAATGTTATAGGCACCCGGGTATCCTTCTCCTGTGACATAGGTAGTCAATGTGTAAGAGCGTCATCACATGTCATCAACTCATACTACAAAGTGCCTAAGTTGAAAGAGCCAACCGCACCTTCTTCAGCTTGCGCACCTTAAAGAGGTATGCTTAGATAAAGGCTGTCAATTCCAGGCTTGATTGACTTCATGCTGCATGTCCCAACCTTATATAAAGGGATGTGGTGCCAGACTTGGAAAGGGCAATGCACCTACCTTTATGGTGGTTTAGGAGGTAACAAATCACATATGGGAGCAATGGGCCTAGAACATGGAGGACCTTTGACCAAAAAGTGAATTGCGTCTGATGAGGATTCACCCAGTCGCCCATGGTTACCTGAGCTCTACACGTACTTACCTCCCCTGAATCGCTCCCCACCATGTAATTAGGTAGCCGAACAACAGAGACACTTCGAACAACAGAGCACTGTAGGCTAGCAATTTGAAGACAGCCATTGCTCCATTCGCAAGAACATAAAGTTTGCTTCGCACGATATTCCCTCTTCCTCTTTCACGGCCACAGCAACCTGAACTCCATACCCTGAGTTCTTAGCCATCCTGCTGTGTGACCTGCAACTCCTCAGCCGTTGCCATGAGCTACATGGAGCTGGAAATATCCACTGCCTTCCGCCTCATCAACCAGGTAAACGACCGGACGTTTGGAGAAACTCTGTCGATTATTGAATTTAAAATTGGCGAGGCCGTTTGGATCGCAGTCCTTTTGTGGTGGGAGTCTTGGGAGACTCTTGTTACTATTGCCCGGCTTCAAGCTACAATATTATTCCAATTACTTTGCCTCATCGTCAGAATCTACTCACTTTGCTTTTTGGCCTTTGTATTAGGCATTATTGCCGTATTCAGGCCGTCTCGATGTCTCGACGCGGCTATAGAGGTGCAAGAAATGGAAGCGCAGAAAGAGAGAATGCCTCACGTTTCATTCCCAGCGTCCCAAGCTACTGGCGTCGAGGGATTTCCTCATCCAAGATACCGAAGATACCAATACAGAATGTGAAAACTGCAGTCGTTGACCACAACGCGCGAGAAACGCCAATGCAGACTGCCCCTTTCACACCTGCTCGCAGCTTTCATGATCCATCCGCGCCGACATCAACTCGCAAGATTTCCGCCAGTTTCTCTACGGACTGCTCTCTCTCCGGACACCCCACGATTGCATATTCCTCAGTCACAGCTTCAACCACGATGAATCATCCAGGCCCTCTCACTAGCCATCCTATCAACCGCTCTTCAGCTTTGCCTTCGCCTCGGTTTCGTCAGAACATGGACAGCTTTGCAAATGACAGAGCACTAAAAACCTCGCATACTTGTTCCAACCTCCCCACGCCGATTGCACAGTGCAAAGCACCCTCATCCATACCATCTACACCAAGGACCTGCATTAATACGAGAGCTTTATCCCGCCGTAACGAAGAGAACATTCCTCCTAGCTTTTCAATGACCAGTATCACCACGACCAAGCAGAGCACATCTGAATTCCCAACACCAAGACTGATTCCCAAGCCTACATCTCCTAAGAAAAAGACAAGGCTTCGTCCCCCCATTCCCAAATCGCGCACACTCAACGTCTTCTCCAACTTGACTGCATCATTATCTCGCACCTCCTTAGGCCAGCTAACAGGCAGCGAATCAAGACGCACCTCGACATCCTCCAAGGGCACGATTCGCAAAGACAAGAAGATACCCTACCTGAACCCGCAATCGGCATCTTCCACCTCGTCACAGGCGCTCCTGAGCCCGTGGGTCGAGACCGTCAGCCAACGCCAGATCCACACGGCCCAGAGCTCGGCGTACTGGGCGGGCCGCTTCATGGCGCTGCAGGACCGCTTCCAGTCCGAGACGCTGATTCCCGAGAACATGAAGATGCTCGTCGACGCGCACGCCGAGCGCTCCCTGATCCCCGTGATGGCACAGCCTAGTCTGGCGTCCTCGGCAACTATGAGTTGTATCACCACCCCCACCGTCAAGTCGATGCATTCGACCACCACTGTATTATCCACTAATAGCCCCGGCAAGCCTCAGCGACTTCAAAAGCCCAAGCCGAAGTCCCGGACCGGTACTGTTGCTTCTAAGATCTCGAGCTCGAATAATGGGTTCGTCCCGACCCAAACTTCGAACGATATATCGACGCTTCTTATCGATGAAGATGTCCGTACCCGTCGTATATTCATGCATCTGGACGCGCTGTGCGCGACGAAAGAGGCGCGCTTCAGTCTTCATAATTGGCAGCAGTGCTACGCCCGGCGTATGGGAAAGGAGAACCGTAAGTCCTATCTCCTCGGTAGTACCCCCTCCCTCTATTTTCTTGCGTGTGTAGCTCCTTTCTCAGCCCAGCTCCAACCAGCTTCCAAAACGCTCACATGAAAACGGCGATAGATGACTGACCTCCGAGTGTCGCAGTCATGCCTGACGGCAACGCGTCACAGAAAAGAACTCGTGAGCTCACGTGGGTTGGTCGCCTTCTTATTGGGACTGGTGGCGGCCATTCGAAGAAAAGCGGTTTTGGACGATAAATTTTGTTAATCTGTTGGTTTAATTTTGGACTTCAAAAGTATTTGTACAGCCAAACAAGTTGAAATTGTATTTATGATATGTTGATGCGGTAATTGCAGACAGTTTGTCGTCGAATGCACATGGTTAAGGGTAATGAATGAAAGAGGTAACGACACGAATCAGGGGTAATCCTTCTTGGTAGCGAAGCTAGGCATGAGCGACAACTTGGCGTCGAAAAGAACATGTAATTTAAACATGGACATTGACACAGCACCTTATTCACAATGTTAAACCCAATTGTAGCAACAGCGCTATTTGAAATTTCTATGCTACCACTTGCTTGCGCTCTTAATCTCGTATTTCTCAAATGCAATATTAGGCCTCCTTCTGAATGCCAATGCTCTACCCACCCATCCAGATAAGACCATGTCCGAAACGCCAATCCATCCTTGTTTTTTGTGTCCTTGTCCGTTTTTCTATATGGATCCCTTTTAGAGGGAATTTTATTCGTTGGTCTAACGTTATTTCAAACGTTGTCTGTCTTCTGTTATCTAATGCAGATAATTAAACTGGTGTTTTCCCGCCCAGTTGACGGGTTGTAAGCTCTAATAATCACTTCGACTCATTGGCCTTCTTCCTCGTGCGCATAAAGTCCTTAATCTGGTCAACTTTGGAGGCGAAGAACATGCCCTTACGATCGTTCCGCCAGGCGACGACGCCGATGTCGTCGGCAAAATTGCAGATCTCGTTATACTCCTTGTAGTCGTCGAAGTCCTTGAAGAGGAAGCCCGAGGTGGCGAGCATGCGCTCGGTGTCGAGCTGCCAGAGGCGGATCTGGTCGACGACGACGGGGGGTAACACGGGCTTCTGGGCGGACGCGGCCACGCGGTGCATCTGCTCGTGCGCGTGCGTCGCTAGGTACGACACGATCTGGTCCGATGTGATGCCCATGTCTACGGCCCTCCGTATCGAGTTCCGCGTCAACACGCCGGATACTAAGCCCCGGAAGCGGTACTTGAGATCCGCGAATAAGGCCAGCACGGCGATTTGTAGCGGCGAGTTCACGTACGCGTACATGCGGAAATTCGTCTCGAGAATAATGGCGCTCTTGTCTTGGCTTGACTCTCCGGCCCCAGCGCCGCTGGCATTGTCGGCTGAGGAGTTCAGGTTCCCTGCTGCTGCGAAGCCGGCGCTCACGCTACGAAGCGTTGTCTCGCTACTCGTCAACGTAGTCGCGAGACGTGTGGGGAAGAACTGCCGCGCATTGGCTGGTGGCACGTACACGAGGCCGAAGTCCACCAGGTTCGGCAGCATATTGCGGCGGGCTTCCGTTAGCGCGTCCGTATCATATGCCCTACCTAGCTCTAGAGAGGCGAGAAGAAAGAAGAAGGTCAGCATGTCGACACTGTCGAGGCCTTCTCGCAAGGCCTCCTCGGCGCCCTTTGCCGAGGCAACAGCATCGGCGGATTCCAACCAGAGGAGGAGGAGCGTCCAAACTTGTGCATTTGCTTCTTGCAGTAGAAAGGTGAACCCAGCTTGGGTAATATTGATGCCACTAGCACCGCGTCGTTCCACAAGATGGCCCCGAATCATAAGGTCCTTAACGGATTGCTTGGGCCCGTTTGAGCCACGATCGCCCGGCCCGTTACTGTAGCCGACTGAATTGACCACGAAATGCAAGATATCATCCCATTTTTTCTGGGCATAGCGATCGAGAAAATTTACATCGATGTCGGAGGGGACGGGTTGCGTCGAAGGTACGCCAAAGGAGTTGTGGTCGCCGCCACCCTCGAGAGCTAACCGTAGGCTGTTACGAAAGTTAGGCGTGAGAGAGATGGTGGGCGAGGCGTCTCGCTGCACGATGTGGAGGGACCGCAAGATGGAGATGGCCTGGTCTTTCTCTCGCTTGGCGCCTGCTTTAACCCAGATCTCGAGGTCAGAGAGGAGGAAGGGCCCCGGCATGTACAAGATTGCCATTACGATCGTCTTAGCTGTAGAATGACGACGTCAGTCTGGGTTGTGTGCAGTTTGCGGGTGTCACATTATGGCCGCCTGTGTTGAAAGTATGGGAACTTGGGGGAGCTTTAGGAGGCTTTACCCAGGTTCGGAAGCATTCGCCGAAAGATAGCAAACGTGGTTGATGGCTGCTGATACAGTCGGCGGAAAGTGGTGCCCGGAAGCTGCTCGAGGTACTCGGACAGCGAGCTCGCGTTGGCCGACATGATGAGAGAGAGGCGATGTCGAACCACTTGCGAGGCTTGGAAGTGTGGTTATCAGGGCATCGTCTGTGAAGGAATCGACCGCCCGAGGGCGTAGGAGACAAGATCTACTTGCAAAATCGGTCTAGCAATCGCTTTGTAAATGGATGTGTGGTTGTCAGGATGTAATTGTTGGTGGTGTTGAGGATTTGAAGTGAATGCAGCTAACACTGTAACACGATAAGGCTGCAATGACGCGGGTTGTAGTTAGTGGGTTATGGGTACCCCGGTAAGTGCCCCACTAACACACCTGTAACAATCTAGCCCATGTGATGTGCATGACTTGCCTCGTCTTTCATTTTAAAATCAAGAGTATGACATCCAAAGAGACTTCCGTTTGTGTATTGATATGCATTTATTTCTGAAATTGCCAGCCTAGAAAAACTTAGCTTCTGCTACATATTTGACATTCAAAAGATATATAGCATGAGATCGTTATTGATAACGGATCAAAATATAGGTACCGGAGTTCTCGCATTTTAAAAATAGATTTCATAGCATGATTAGTATTAAGGCTTTGTAAGACTAATGCGTTAATATTAAGGTTGTAGTGAGAACAGGATAAGGGTCTTCATGAGGTTCATGATTCCTTAATCTAACTATCAATCACAACAAAGGCTAAGCATACAGAATCACCTATCAACTGATGGCTAGTATGCGGAATAGATCGTATCTGAAGTGAGCCTGTACCGTTCTATTTGGGGCTATTCCCAACTTGGGATATAGATAGCAATTATCGCATAGAGCTGTAACTACCTACATAATATGGATGTATCTTGAAATGGCCTGGAATGACATGTATCAAAAAATCGGAGTCGGGTGTTTAAGCCGGTTTCGGGAAACCCATGCGACCCCGCAAATGCCCGTCGATGCATCCGAGCGGGGCACTGCCTGTGATACAGGCCATTCCAGATAGTCCCAACCCTAGGATCCTTGGCTCTTAACTGAAAGGCCTATGATTTCCTCTATTTCATTCCCCACAAGGCCTGATCTGCTTCCTATGACCGTCTTACTTATCAGTGAGGGGCCAGATACCAAGCTTCGGCCGAGAGCACCAAAGATTAATTACTGGGATGGGGGTGGGAGTGAGGCGTTCTTATCACGTTAACATTGCATAATCTATAAAGTAATTGGTAGTCCAGATGCACAACCTACTCCTCCGTCGTGGTCTCATGAGTATCTCAGGTCTAGCTGACATCGATAGGCCCGGAGATCGATCTCATAGGTTATCCTCATAAAAAGCTACATATAAATAGCAATGATAATCTATCTGCCGCCGTCTTATTCGTATGATACTGCCTCTTTCATGTCATGAGCCACCAATATCAACATCGTCAACATGGTTGCTGCATCATCAGACCTTCTCCCTCACCCTTTAGATCCCCTTTCTAAAGAGGAGATTCAATCCGTTATCGGTATCGTTAAGAAAGCTCATGGGGAGCTGTTGTTCAATGTCATCTCTCTGCACGAGCCGCGAAAGGCGGAGTTGACAAAGTGGCTAGAGAACCCCTCGACCCCGCGACCAACGAGAATTGCAGATGTCGTGGTTATTGCTCCTGGAGGCAAAGTCTACGATGGACTTATAGATATCGCGTCGGGTTCAATCACGAAATGGGAGCTTCTAGACGGATTACAGCCGATCGTATGCCCCCTTTTAATTCCGTGTTATGCAGAAGGTACTGACAGACTCAGATCACGATGGAGGAACTGATGGCTGTCGAGCATGTCTGCCGCAAAGATCCAAAGGTCATTGAACAGTGTGAAATTAGTGGTATTCCCAAAGAAAACATGGACAAAGTCTATTGCGATCCGTGGACCATCGGTTACGATGAGCGACATGGCAACAAAGTCCGTCTCCAACAAGCCTTGATGTACTATCGGCCTAATGTGGACGATTGCCAATACCAATATCCTCTAGACTTCTGCCCAATATACGACGCAGATAAAAATGAAATCATTGCTATTGATATCCCCAAGGTTAGGAGACCACTCAGCAAGATGCAAGCTATCAACTATCACCCCGCTGGCGTGGAAAAGGCTGGGGGCTACAGGAATAATCTCAAGCCGATTAATATTACACAGCCAGAAGGGGTGTCTTTCAAGATGACGGGCAGAGAGATCGAGTGGCAAAACTGGAAGTTTCACATCGGATTCAACTATAGAGAAGGTATCATCCTAAACAACATCACATTCAATGATAAGGGCAACGTACGTCCAATATTCTACCGTCTGTCCTTAGCCGAAATGGTGGTACCCTAGTAAGTATCTTCAAGAATCATGCTACCATATATAGTATGATCCTAGCTGCTAACTTGAGGACAGCGGCAACCCCGAGCATCCCCACCAACGCAAACATGCATTTGACCTCGGAGAATACGGCGCCGGATATATGGCAAATAGCTTGACGCTAGGCTGCGACTGCAAAGGCTCGATTCATTATCTGGATGCTGACTTCCCTACCAGAGCTGGTGAGATTCGAACGATCAAGAACGCGAGTGAGTATCACCTCTGTTTATCCCGGGGACTCCTGCGGCAGAAGAATGGGTGCTAATATTGGATCCTGTAGTCTGTATTCACGAGGAAGATGATGGTATCTTATTTAAACACTCAGACTTCCGTGATGATTCCGTTATCGTGACAAGGGCAAGGAAGCTGATAATCCAACAAATTTTTACTGCCGCCAATTATGAATACGCAATTCAGGTAAGCCATCATCAACCTTGTTTCATCGATCAAATGCTGACATGCAGAAGTGGGTTTTCCATGTAAGTTGCCGTCCTAAAGGGCCACCCCTGTGAGACGTTTCTGACACCAGTCATAGCAAGACGGGACGATTCAACCCGAAATCAAACTTACTGGCATCCTGAACACATATGCCATGGATCCTAATGAAGACACGCACGGGTGGGGGACCCAGGTATATCCAGGTATGACCCAAGTCCAAGCTGACCTACCCTGTATTTACCCCTGAATCTGACCAGCTAATTACTTGATCAAGGTGTCAATGCCCATAATCACCAGCACCTCTTCTGCCTGCGCATCGATGCCAATGTAGACGGGCCTAACAACACGATTTTTATGGCTGATGCTGTAGCCTCAGAAGCTCCAGTTGGAAGCCCGGAGAACTACTACGGAAACGCCTTTTCGGTCAAGCGAACCAAGTTCTCTACGGTCGGCGAATCAGCCACCGATTATGATGGTACCACGAGCCGCACTTGGGACATCTGCAACACGAATAAATTGCACCCGTATAGTGGAAAGCCTGCAAGCTACAAGCTTGTCAGTCGAGAAGTCCCCAGGTTATTGCCCAAAGAAGGCTCCCTAGTGTGGAAACGCGCTGGGTTCGCCAGACATGCAGTTCACGTCACCAAATGTAAGTGATCATGGCCATTCCACGCCTACGAATCCTACAACAGAGTTCCTAACGGCAAACAGACCGAGATGATCAGCTCTGGCCGGCCGGCCGGCACGTGCCCCAGACCTCGGGCGAGCCATCGCTCGGCCTGCCGGAGTGGATGGGCGACGGCAGCGAGTCTATCGATAATACAGACGTGGTGCTCTGGCATACCTTCGGCGTAACCCACATCCCGGCTCCCGAGGACTTCCCCATTATGCCAGTCGAGCCAATCACGCTCCTTCTGCGACCGCGGAACTTCTTCTCCAATAATCCTGTCATGGATGTCCCGCCTAGCTTCTGTAGCACCCCTAGTCAGGTTGCTGCTAACGGAGTGGGGGTTACCAATGTTACGGATAAGATCAGTAAGCTGGCCTTCACCAATGGAAGTGGCGACTGCTGCACAAACGGGACGAATGGGCTGTCTTAATCGAGTAAACACCTTCATTTTACCTAGTGTAATGTGGATTGAATTCGTGGTAGCACTCGTTAGCAGACTCTTTGGGTTGAATATCATTCTTGGGGGGGGGGGGGGGGGGGAATACGATCTTGATATGATAGTCTTCTTGAAAAGAGGGGCATAGAAGTATGAAGAAGGAATAGAGAACCATTACCCTAAAGAACTGTGAAAATAGGGTACACAAGAAAGATCTAGGTTACATGTGAGCTTGGACTTATAAGAGCTGAGTTATACTGACTATAGTACTGCGTTTAGTGATACTTTATAGCTTAAGGGCGAGCCCCAGATTCGCATTACATTTTCTGACATAATAAATGAAGACAGTATTAAAGAAATTCAGGATAGATGAAAGATTGGATTTACTTTTGAGAGAGGTAGCTGGTAAGTAACTTAATCTTGAACATCTACAAAAAAAAATTGTCTGTACATAATCATATTCCATGTTTTACTCGAATTTTCGCGTCACAAAAACACATGTGGCTGCTCAATGGCCTTTAATCTCGACTATGATCTCTCAATTTGATATATCGTATAACAAAGCTATAATATAGTTTCAACTTTAACCCACTCGTTCAATGGCTTCGAAATGACCGGCGTCGCCATCAGAGCGAAGGTAGACCCAAACGACTACCTTTCGTCGCCCTTCGATGTTGGCGGACTCAATCAAATTAGCTTCGTTGTCTTCAGGCCCATTGACGTTCCGGGACCCCAGAATGTATCCAAGACGGAAGTCTATGGGAATTCCGTCCCGTCGAGCCCATTCTCTCAGTCCATTTAATACCATATCTGGACTGAAGTTGCGGTATACCGGCCATTCGAAGTCTCCTTGTGCTCCATAAATAGCGTTTACCAGCTCGTCTAAATCTGGGATTGGGACGTCTTGCTGGTCAAATTGCCGCTGTAGTGAGCTTATAACAGCATATGCTCCGCACATATCATTGGACCCTCGCGTAGATATACGCCTGAACCTTAAGTTGGGAAAGGCTTGGCGTGCCGCAGCCTCTGTCACCGCTGCACTCGCAAACACACCACCTCCATTCCGATAGCGGGTGATTAGGTGACTATTAAATTGACCACCCTGAGCCTTTTTGTTGCTGATCACGTTACTGCTCGTTTGTTTGTCGTCGACTTTCTCATTGTCCTCTTTGTCAAGAATTATGTCAGCCAGGGGATAGCTAGGAGCGTTATCATGTCCGACTCCAGATAGCTGCTCCCGATTCTCGTTTCGAATTCGGCGGACCTCCTCAACTAAATTGAGTGTGTCGTATAGCTGTATCAGATTTGGTTGCATGACTTGCCCTCTCCTATCAACTCTCCCAAAAGCCCGATTTTGCCGATCCCAGCTTCTTGAAACTTCCGTTATCACAACGTTGTTCACCCTGAAAAGGTTAAAGCCGTGGCCTATAATATTCATCGTCGATATGAGCACCTTTACGGGGTCGCCTTTCTGGCAATCCTCTTGCATGTAGTCTATGTATCGTTTTCTTGTTGCAATATCTACGCCACTATGAGCGTATAGAAACACGATATTTGAATCCAAGAACCTAGTGAAGAGTACCATCAGCATTAAGAATGCCGAAAGTGGGTAATCAGCATATAACAAGAGATGACGGATATTAGTGCCGTCACTTGGCGGTGGTCCCTGGTTCATCAGAGACGGGTCATCCGCGTCCTTAGAAGAGATATCAATCAGAGTGTTAATTTGGCGCTCTACTTCTCTTATCTTAGGCGACTGTTCATAAAGGAGATCTCTATGTTGGTACCAAATAGACGACTTCAAGGCGTCGAGTGCCGCCATCTTGGTCTTATTATCGATTTTCTTCGGCTCAAGTATTCGGCTGATTTTCGTGGCTGCTGCGAGAACGTTTTGCCCGAGTATGGCTTCATAATTCACGGACTTGTCATGGACCAGCTGTGCTACCGCTGGGAAGGTTGATGATCGTAGAATCAATTGGGGAACCTGTGAACCCGCCCTACCTCTAGGGCGGTCTGACATGAACTCAAGCCGCTTCTGTGCAATTGCTCGTTTGACGGGCTTGTCACCCTCCCTATTACGGCCTATCCACTGACTTAATGACATGTCGTATTCTTGGTCCACCAGCATTTTGACGTGCGAAATGAGACTGCCGAAGATATCCTTGATAACACCTCCCTGCGTATCGCACCGGATTAGTTGCGTGCGGCTTTTGCTAAGGATAGTTACGCCCCTGAACTTATCACCCCTCTGACGAGATATCATCATGGCAGGGACAAATCTTTCCAAGAATCGAATCAGGTCGTCCCGACTTGCGTTGCGGTCCAGAAGTTTTTCACCCTGTAATGTTGTATCGTGCAGAGTGTTAACAAGACCCTTCCATGACTGTTCGTAGTTGTCGAAATCACTAAGTTTAGCTAAGCCAGCAATTTTCCATCTATCGTCGAAGCGATCGTCACTCAAATTTTGCAATGGGGTCCGGTCATTGAACGAGTGGCGAATAAGTGGTCGCCAATAAGCAGCGTTGGCTCTTGCGGAACCGGACAACCCGATAGCAACTGTTCTACTGTCTCTTTTTGCACTTATAAGATCCAGCATTTTGAAAGGGATTGTCACTCTTTCTCTATCTCCCCTGTAGGTATGAAATTCGTCAAAAAAGACAAAACCGGCCCGGATGTCGTAGGTAAACCGCCTGAACTCAGGTATTCTGAAATGGGCGAGAAAACCATTTATGCCGGATGGGCTCATTATCACAATGTGCTGTGACTTACCATTGGGCTTTGATGCTCTTATTAAATCCTCCTTCTCTCTGCTGAAGAATCTTTCTGATTTCTTGAAGGAAGAATGAGCGACGTGAATCGTAACGGGCGATGCCGGTGAGCCGGGACTCGTGTCTATCCATTTATCCGCTTCGGCAACGAAAGAAGGTATGAGGCCTGGAGGAGTAATTATGAGAGTTGGAAAGTCCAAAATATCCCGGACTATATTCTCTGCGATTCCCCCACAACAAGGGCATTGGATTCCTCCCTGACTGGGACAAATCTTATCACCAGAGCCTTCTGCACAGTGTTTCGCACCAGTGGTTGGAGGGTTGTCCCACTCCTCCTGCGCCTCTAGGTACCTCCGATGGAGTAGAAAGAAGATGGTGGCAATGCAAAATGAAATACCTGTTTTACCAAAGCCGACATCGTCTCCTATCATGAACGAGCTTCTTCCTGTTGTTACCTGTATCAGAGCTTTATAGATAGCAAGAGCCTGATACGGCTCAATCTCGACTTGTATCCCTTCGATTCTGATTTTAGTCGCATCTAATTCGCAACAGAAAAAGCGGACAGCGTCGGCCCAAACGGAGTCGTCAACATGCGACCAGTCAAAGGGGAAGTTTCTGATATCATTATCACTCCCGGCTCGATCGTCATACCCATCATCTGATTCGTCGTCTCGTGTATTTATTGGCTCATCATCTGATACGTTGCCGGGGCTGTCTACAGTCGGGGAAATCTCTTTGTTACCTTGTGGAGTAGATGGTCGCGGAGTGGGATTATGAGTTAGAGGCAAGATAGGAGCGCCAACTACAGGGATATTGATTGAATCTGACCCTTGAATCTGAGTCAGAGGAATGATGCAGCTACTTTTATCCTCGATTTTTATAATGCCTGAGTTTTGGGGTGGATAGAGGGTAGCGTTCAACGGAATTTGCAGGTCATTTTGCAACCTTTCGCGGAACCTGTCGTAGACAAGATCAGACGCAACAGGGATTTCAGATAGATTTCCGTAATCCAAAAAATCGACGTAGTGATAATTCCTCAATTGTTCGCCCCCGCGTTGTATGTTGAACCGTAGTTCCATGATATCCCTTAAATCTTCCGTGTTAGGTTCGGATGAATCCATGGTGATTGATTTTTGAAAATAGGTGTCTGATTTTGTTTATAATTGTTAAGTTTGATGCGAGGTTTTGGTCTTTTGATATAATTGTTGATGAGTTTGTTTATAGATGCATTTACCTGTATTCGCTGATGTCTCATGATTTATACACAGAGGTGAGGCCAAATTGAAAGGTGATGTTTGAGATCCAGGTAAGCATGTACAAAATAAATTGTTTGAAACATTAATAATATAATACAAAGTGTAGTTAAAGTGATTGTTCTTACTGAAAGAATGTGTTCTTTATGCTTGTTAAGCTTTTTATGGCTAGTAAGTTTCTAAAAGAATTGCTTTGTAATAATGTTTACCTTACAATTTTTCAATTCAGTACCAACCTAAAAATCTAGCATCAAGTTTAAAGGAAAAGGAATGGTTTTGTTACGGACGTGCCTTATACCGTTACTGCCAACTTGGCTGTAATTAATGGCGTCGTTTTCCATCGTAGTTTAAAGAGTAAAAAGGTCAAGGAGGCCAAATTTAACTCATTGCATACCAAGTACTCTATAATATAGGCCTTTTTCAAATACTCAGGAGCTTCAATATTGAGAACGCCGGCCCAACTCGCATTGCCTGGTTTGTACTATTAACCTTAAGTTGGTTACCAGGGCACTAAAGTATCTTAAACCCTTCACACATCTCCTTGTCCCGTAGCTTACATCCGTAGTAGTGCTAGCTCAGATTTCATACCAATTCCCTCTATTTGAGCTGTGGATCAATATACGCAAAGGTGTAAGGTCAATCCTTGTATACTCTGTTATTTATAGTATACTCCCCTGGTCGTGGGGGCACCCTAATTCACATATATCACTAAATGAAAATGGAAAGATTAGAAATCAGGACCTGTCATTTAACATTCGTATCAGTGTCGCATTGCTTCTGGTAACGAACGTTGCAATACAAGTACGAAATAGCCAGAAAAATGGCGAAAGCAACAGCGGCGCTGTTCTACTAACTAAAATTTCGTTATTTCATAACCCTGGCAACTGCTCCCCCTCTGTGTTATTGAAGAAATTGGATCTGTTGTTATGAAGAACGCGTGCTGCCTCCTAACGTTGACCAACGGTGGCCGTATCTGCCTCTGCTATATGCCAGGTTCTGTCACACGGACCGGCCCTGGGTAGGGTAATGCAACTACCCGTGTACCAGGGTCTGGTCGGCGATATCCTGTACTCAATCTGCAAGGCGTCTCTATTCTTGGATATCATGTTTGCTATTATCGTAGGCATGATAATTGCAATCTAAATATATTCCTGAACTCAGAGTTCAGGAACAGGACCAAGATGATCTGGAGTGATTTGGTTCGCAAAGAGCGAACCCATTCGTGTATAAAAACCCTAGATTCGCCGTTGGGCTCAAGGGAGGAACTTAGACTCCTATGCCTCCTTGACGCCCAAGAAGATTATTGCAATATTGAATACCCTTCCAAGCCCTAGTACTCTAGCCCTTGTGACAGGTTCTACTTCCAAGGACCTGGATACCTCAGGATATAAGGCATTTGCTAGGACACATCGCTAATCTACCTTTGTATCACAGCATAGGATCTTAGTTTAAAAGCAAGAAGTTAATAATTACTGGTAAGAAGACTAAAAACGCACCTTTAAAGACCTCAGCTCATTTTGTTCCATATGTTAGCGGGAAAAAATATAGTAGCGGAAAGTGCCTTGTACCTCTGCTTAAAGACTTGTAACATTTAAGATAGGCTCTCTATAGTGTCGAAGATTCTCGAACAAACAGTTTTGTGTGTCAACCTCCACTAGATACCATGAGTGGATGGTAAGTTAGCTCGAGTGACTCAATTGCCTATCTAGGACAGTCTTGCCACAGCCACTCTCGCTACTTCACGTGCCTTTGTATCGGGAACATAAAGGAAAACCATGATACTCACAACCGCTATATCTCAAGGGGATATGGCACAACTTTGCTTCTTATATGATTCCAAGAGACAGTCAAATAGATATCATTACGTACAGCCACGCTCCAATATCAGTCATAAAACACCCGTCAGTCAAAGGACACGAGCGCTGGTCGGTATGATTATAATTATTTCACCCAATATGTAAGTAGTTAAAATGCGTTGCAAATCGCCTGAGAGCTAGTCTCACCAAAGGGGAGTAATCACTCATCAGACACAAGAAGTGCCAGGTATATTGATTCCAGACCACAGCATGCCAGATGATGATACAAGCCGCGTGATTACAGAATTAAGGCGCAACTTCGGGAGTTTTCTGATGTCCAGAGCAGTGTTAAATTAAACGAGTCTTAGCTTGTCGGCAGTCGCTGGAACCGCTTTTCTAACACAGATCTTCCATTATCGAAAGCCAAACTTGCTCTATGAGTACACAATTAAGGGCCAAAAGCCTCTTGATAAAGCTCGTTTGAGAAATTAAGGCAGCTGCCTTGATTTTTGGATTCTTGTTAAATTAACCTTTCTGTGTAGATCGTGCTGAGTTGAGTTGGTGATTTCATATTAGTAGAAGATTTGAAGTTGTACGAATAGAGTCTCTTATTTTAATATCACATGGAAAAGCCGAAGCAGCATGGAGAGGTTCAAAAAATTCTATAGTATTCTGATCCTGAGGTATGCTGATTCTCCATACATTCTTATCATTGGACGAACCATACCTGTATCCATATTGCCTCACACAACTCACAGGCCAACAATGACGACATAAGGGGTATCCAAAGCTTTCGGTTACAACGGCTTCACAGCTCTAGTGCTTTCTATGCGCTGTTCTAAATTTGTATCAATTTACTTCGTTACGACCCTGTAGTGTACCCCCTGAGCTTAGCACAGGCGAAGCAGTTCTGCACGTGAACGTTGATATTAATCAATTTGTCTTCCAATCAGAAAAGCGCCCATAATGCTCTGTTTGGCGGTTATGTTACTGCCGGATCAATACCCTGGTAATCTCAATGTGTGGGATGCGGAGGTGTGGTATTCGGATTGGGCCTCATTACTCGCCTAAATTGGACAAATGAACAGATGACGACAGTGGGAATCAAAACAATCGGCGAGCACCCGAAAATGAACAAGTGTTTTCTTTCGGCATGTTTGCCGGAACATTGTAAGGCGAAGTCTGCGCAATACTTATACAAGGCTTCCTGCCTTGGGTGGCCACTTGCCCTCTCACCACCGTCATCGTCAAAATTCTCGTTGTCGTTCGCAACAATGAAGTCCGTCCTCTCTGTCGTTGCTCTTGCAGGGCTCTCCGAAGCTGCCCTTCGATTCGGTTGTGTAAGAAGCCCCCATCGAAGTTGTTTTCTTATTTTCGTTAAGCTTTAAATATGCCTGCCTGTTTTTGTCGAGCCCTGCTATGATTGTCTCTTGCACTCATCAAAGAATTATGTGTCGCAAGAATGAAGTTTACTGACTGCCAAGATTACAGTCTACTCTGAGCATTCAGAGACTTGATCCCGTCGTCGAGCCTGGCAGTATCCCGTCGGCCCATCTCCACCAGATCGTAGGTGGAAATGCTTTCAACGCATCAATGCAGCCTGAGGATGGAGATCCTGCCCAGAGAGCCACTTGCACAACATGCACCTTTTCAGAAGACTTTTCTAATTGTGAGTTACCCTCGAAGTCGCCTTCTTGTTCTAGAAACATTGGCCTGAGTCTTTGAGCCAAGCTGGTGTTTATAAGCTTCTGAATCTCTTCCCAACTCCCCTTTGAACAGCGAAAACTAACTTCGAATCCTTTAGACTGGACTGCTGTGATGTTTGTAAGTGATTATCCCTAATACTCACTACCAACAAGGTCACTCTTCGGGACTCAGGCTACGTGCCAAAACATTTCTATATTTTAGGAACACTTTCAACCTATGCTAAACTCCGAGCCATGTAGTACAAACACCAGAACGGATCATACCAACGTGTTCCCATAATGGCAAACGATGCTCTGCCTGCTGGAATCAATGGAGGCATGACAATTTATTACACACAACAAGACTTCTTCTCGAATGGAAACCAGAAGATCACGAGCTTTCCCAAAGTAAGTCGTGTCCCTATAGGTTGTCTGGGACTTGTAATGTTGACTAGCGTAGGGATTCAGGATGACGGCGGGAAAGGTTACCGCTACTTCTAAGTACTCTAAAGGACTTAAATTCGTATGCTTGCAAAACAAGTCTACGCGATTCCCCGAGCTGGATGAGTTCCCAACCCAGAAATGCAACGGTATCATGACAGTCCATCACTTTCCAGCGTTAGTATCCACTCCATACAGATTAATTTTAGGCTTTACTGACTGATGATAGGTGTTGGGATGGCAAGAACCTCGACAGCCCTGACCATCAGTCCCATATGTACAATACAGTGAATGACGCCTTCGTCAACTCTGGAGCCTGCCCAGCATCGCATCCCGGTACGCCTAACTTTTAAATACCGTTCAAATTTCTTCAAGTATTACCAGATCAACGGTGCTGATTTCTTATGCTATAGTTCGTGTCCCACAAGTTACGTACGAGACACTCTGGGACACGGCCCAGTTCAACAACCTACCCTGGCCCACGGACGGATCTCAGCCTTTTGTTTTGAGCTATGGCGACGAGCTCGGATTCGGCACGCATGCTGATTATATGTTCGGATGGAAGGACGACGCTCTTCAGCGTGCGATGGATTCCAGTTGCATGTTCAACGCCTGCGAGAACGGAAACCCTCTCAAGTCGCAACAACCCGCACAGATGAATGCTTGCACAGTTAAGCCGACGGTCGACGAGAATATTAACGGCTGTAAGTTATTTCCTTCACTATCACGCTAGACTCATACTTACGAGTTTGATTATATAGGGCTGTCTGCTCTTCCCGGCATGAGCATGTGAGAAACCGATAAATGACCATGCTCAATTGCCAAGCTTGTCACACACTAATAACAATGGTTTTGGTGTTCCGATAGTGGCCGCGGTGATAGTAAATAGATAGATACTGTTGAGACATAGCTTATATACTAGATTTACTACCTGGGTAGCGTGCTTAGCCGCAAGTAAACAAAGTCGTTGTGGATTTCTCGTATATTACGGTCTCAGCCGTATTACAGGGGCCCGCGAGCAATCTGAAGAATATCGCGAGTGCAAAATGTCGTGACCTACATTATAATGAGCTGGTGAATCAGTATCTAAATTGTGACTTGTAAAAGAGAAAGCTGAAAGGAAGAAACCGAAGGAATGTCTAGATAGCGAACATCAAGGTCTCAGTTCAGGTTTTCTCGATCTGCCCAGACTCATACAATCACCATTTAAGACACATGAATAATCTCGACAGCATCTAAGGATAAATGAGCATCATGAAAGAATGAGTCGTTCCCTGCAATCTTACAGCACTCAAACAGCTATACGCTACACACTGGACAAGCCAATGAAAATAGAGAACACGAAGACTGTCTCGGACTAAGGACAGAAACAGTATATCACGAAACATTAAATCATATATGACTGCCAATGGTGCAACCCTCACTGATCTATTCAAACGACTATGAGTTGCCATACGCTGTGTGCGTTTGTTGACTCATGATCGCGCATTCATCTACCTAATGTATGTGGTATTTACAAATCTAGTTAAGCTTGAATAAGAGCAGCAACGTGAGATTGTATAGAGAACGTGTATACATTTCGAACCCGTTGCTAACTTACAATTAGGATATTCTCTCCCAAGATTACGCCTCGACTATCAAGCGGCAAAGTGAAGGCCAGTGACAATATCACCCCATTTGCCATGCATCCAGTCGAGCGGCGGACTCATCTTCGGCTTCCAAGGCCCCACGTTACCATACCTAGGTAACACCGACTCCGCAGCCTCTCTGTAGTTAGAAGTTAGATGCCAGAATTTCCTGTACCCATTGGTGCCCCCTGGGGGCACCCGAGGAACGGCAGTGGAGACATTTTTCGACTTCATATATTTTAAAAGTCGAACAAGTACTGCGGGATGTACGTTAGCAAATCCGTATCTGGAGATCTCACGAAGCTAGGTATATCAGGGAACTTTAGGCCCCAGCACAACCTGCTTGGCCGAGAGGTATAAGGTAAGTTAATCTGCATGTGACTTACTGTGTGCCGTGGAGTCAGCGCCAAGCGTCCAAGAAGCGTCGACATAGCCGATCACAAACATCATGTTTGGAACGTCCTGAATCATGCTCCCATGCCATAGCAGCCGCCCGCCCCAGTTGATATTCTCGCCGTTGACGGTCACGGCAACGTCGCCCCCCATCCGCATCTGTAGACCAGTTGCTGTAACGATGACATCTGCATTAATCGTTGTGCCGTCTTTCATGCGAATTCCGGTCTCCGTGGCTGTGTCGATGTGGCCCGTTACGACGTTGGTGGTCGGGTGGTCGCGTAGGGCCTGGAAGAAGTCGCCGTCGGGAGAGAGACAAAGGCGTTGTTTCCAAGGAGTGTAGAACGGTTCGAAGTGAGGGTCTTGGGGAATGCGCTGGGGGAGTTGTGGAATAGTTAATTTGATAAATAGTTTCTTCGCGCGCTGGGGAAAGTATCTAGAGAATAGCACGGCAGTGTAGGCCCTCCACTGCAATATAGAGTCAGTTATCATCATTTTCAATGCAATTCGTAAGTACTGAGTAAGCAGGTAGATCATATATACCCAAGAAGGAATCTTCTCATTCCACCGCCAGTATAGAACGACAATAGTGCCATGGATCACTTACTGCATGAAGAATGCGAAGCCATGTTCCAGCAACGTACTTGGGCATCAGCTTCATAAGCCAGGATCTTGCTGGACTCCGGTTTGTCAAGGAAACAATATACGAGGGGCTCCTTTGCACCATCGTAACCGCCCCAGCGGTTTCCGATAAAGCCGGGATCAGAGTAATGGCTGTAGCTCCGCTTCCAATGACGGCGATTTTCTTACCGCTATGATCGTAGTCCTCTGGCCAATGCTGTGGGTGGATGATTTTTCCCTTGTAGTTGTCTAGACCGGGGATCACCGCCTTGAGGGGGTTTTCATAGTCGTAATAGCCGGTTCCCAAGATGACCCAATTTGCTCTGAACTCCTTTGTCTGCCCATCATGATCTGCCGTTACCTTCCACTGATTCGTTTCGCTCGACCAGTCCGCCGCTAGAACCTTGTGATGAAAGCGCATGTGACGGTCAAGACCATGCTTTTTTACGCAGCTTTTCATATACTCTCTGATGAGCGGTCCTTGGGCAATAGGGGTCTCATAGGGCCAAGGCTCCCACTGAAAGCCGAATGTGAATAGGTCGGAGTCTGAGCGGATCCCAGGATAGCGGAAGAGGTCCCACGTACCGCCGAGTGCCTCTCTCCCCTCAAGAATTGTGAAAGTGGTACCCGGGAGCTGCGACTGCAGCCGATAAGCAGCATTGATACCCGATATACCGGCTCCGACAATGACCACATCGAATACCTCGGGTTCGGGAGCACCGTTCTGTAACTTTATTGAGCCCATGTTGGCTGTAGTATAAGCTACGATTCTAAAAGCAACACGATGCTTGTTGATCTAGATAGAAATTAATAAACGGCTATCAATCTTGAACGAGTGCCACTTATATATACTCACCCCTTGCAGGAAACAGATGTTATGTTGGGGGCCAAACCTTAAATATCGTGTTGAGCGAACTGTGTCAAAACGCTTCCGTGGGCTAGACCAGTCTTTATCCACGATGTCATATGATGTACAGTGTGTTTTACACTTCCACCATTGGATCGATTGGAGAAATTAGGTGTTTCTCGTCTCGTAGACTTAATGGATACATCAATTTTATATACTCGACCTCCCCAAATAGGGAATTCTTTACCCCTGCAATCAGCTCCCCGCAGTCATCCTTGGCCGAAGGAATCCCCCCCAAACACGGTGATATGCTGCCCATATTCTTTTCAATAGCCGTATCTCAAAGTTGAGCACCGGGTACTCAACGTGTTTTGATTGGTTCGTCGCTAAGTCCTAGCAGCAATCTTTCGTATGCTGCGTCACAGTACCGTTGTTTTGCTATAAAACGGGACCCACCCCCTCCTTAGACTAACTACCTCGGTTTTTAAAATAAAAGCTCGCACATAGAGAAGTGTTAGCCCTCTAGACTGATAACAAGAGTTGTTGTGGACTGATGGGTAGTACCAGTAGTACATTACAAAGGGCCGAGGAGACAGCTGCGAAGAGTAATGACTCGGCAATTGGCAACATACTGTCAGCGTAGGAGAGAGTTATCTACAAAGTCGTATTGGTGGAAGGGTTAACACCCGAACAAAACCTGAACATACTGTACTCACCGGTGCCCACTCACCCCGGTAGGAACCCCGGTAGGAATTTAGGTCAGCTTGAACCACGTTGAACAAGATCAGCTCCCCGCACTACGATTCCAATGCCATATGTGAATAGCAAACTCGATAAGCGCCGTGATGTGTGGGATATATGCGCGTTTGGAGAATCCATCGTTAAGCCCGATCAATTCCCATCTATCTACCTCGGTAAGCTGCAGGTTTATAGTTCATCATATAGCGTTGCGTCACTACTTTATCTGCCGAGGTTCTGAACATGTCTCTGATTAATTTATACGAATCATATTGCAGATGTTTCAGCGCGTCTAGATTCTTATTTACATGTCCGGAATGCTCACGAACGTGGCTCATATTTTTGGCATCGGGCTCATTCATATGTGCGTTGTGGATTTGAAGGTGCAGCAATCACTCACTTATCGTCGATGATCTCAAGACTCACTGGGCCATAGGCATAATGAGCTAACCGAGATAGGGAGCGCCACCTACGAAAGAAAAGACTACAATTGATAAGGTAGAGAGGACGTGTAACGATTGAGTTGTCTTGAATTAAATAACATTCCTTTTCATTTGACAATACTGTACAGATCATTGTACAACATACAGATACGGCAATCACCGAAGTAAACAAGATGGACGCTACCCCAGATTTTGTATGGAGATTAAAATCCACCGCACTAAAAACACTCTTGTCAGACATCCCGTCATGACAGGATTCTTAGTCTACTTATATATCTAACCTAGTGGTTCTTGGCCCGCGAGGGGATGCTTACGGCCATTCTGGCCGTAATGATCGTATCAGCAAGTGAACAAGGCTGAGTTCATCCGTGATACAGTAGATAGAACCAAACCTCAAGTCAGCGACAGCAAACATATGAAGAAAGTCATACTGTATTGACTAGTGCTATAATCTCGCATAGTAGTCTCACTCTTAGCGCAGAGAAAAAATAATCTATTATGACAACGGCCAAAGAAGACAAAGGAGAAGAAGAGGAGACCCTCGAGCTCGTAGCGCACTGTCTCTGCAAAGCGCATAGGTTCACAGCACTCGTGCCGCGCTCCTCGCTCCCTCTGAAGGCAGCCTACTGCCACTGCACATCATGTCGACGAGTGACAGGCGCCCTGCACAGCACGTACGTGCCATGGCCAGGCGACGCAGCCGCCATCCTCGCGGCAGGCTCTCTCCGCCGCTACGCCTACGCGCCACACTTGACCCTCTTCTCCTGCAGCGTATGCAGCTCGAACATGTTCGTCGAGAAGACGGACGTCAATGATCCCCCGAACTACGGCGTACAAACCGGCGTGCTAGCAAACATCGACGTCCCGGGGGGCCTCATCAACATCACGAACCACGTTTTCCTAGGCGACACGCTTGACGGCGGCGCCTCGCCCTGGCTATGTGATGCCAACAGGGACGGTAGTCGACCACGTCTATGGCGGGGCGCCAGAGGCCAGAGCCAAGAACTCTCTTCGACACATCACCATTACCATTGGCCTGTTGCGGAGGCAGGTCTCAGTTCTCCTCCATCCGAGGATACCGATATCCCTGTCCGCTGCCACTGCGGGGGAGTCGATCTTGTCCTTCGCCAGCCTATGGCGGACTTCGCAGCGAGAGAGCGGTCAGAGCTGCCTTGGTTCGTCGACCCGGTCTCGAACAAGTTGCGTGCCAGCTTCGACGCATGTGACTCGTGTCGACTGTCGTCCGGAAGCGACGTCTACTACTGGACCTTTGTCCTGCTCCATCATCTCGCGTTTCCGTCTCCGAAGTCGGCGGATGGGCAACCCCAACAAGCCAACTTTCCTGGATCGAGTCTTGAGTTGAAGGCCGCCGTCTCCTCCTCGGCAGATAAAAGTGATCCCCGCTGGGGCACGCTGACGTTTTACGAGAGCTCGCCCGACGTCCAGCGTTACTTCTGCAGCAGGTGCGCGGCCTGCGTATTCTATGCTTCGGATGACCGCCCGGAGATGGTGGACCTGGCTATCGGTCTGTTGGACTCCGGGGACGGGGCCCGTGCCGAGAGTCTGTTAGCGTGGGACTACGGAGACAAAGTTGGTTGGAGACAGGATGTGGTTGGTGGGTGGAGGGAAGGCTTCGTAGAGAGCATTGAAGCAGCGGCCGAGCGTTGGAGAATAGAGCGAGACTATCCGAAAAGTTGGCGTCGGAGACAGATGGAGGAACAGAAAGTGTCTCCAATCGCTAGTAATGATGCTTCCATAGAACAATCAGCAAACTAAAATTACTACCACGTACCGAATTTTTACAAACAATGGCCCGGAATTGGTGAGTACGAACAATGTAAACAAGTATGAGTATATAGTCATCGCTTAAGTGTGTGATTACGTCTAGACCCAACAAGAAATCCATTAAGCTAAGCATCTGGGCCAAAAGGTGTGATCAACATTAGCGATCCAGAGAAGTGTCTAGTGCTAAGTATTTACACCCCTCACATGTTTTTTTACCTGTGCCATTTGTTCAGCGGATAATATACAAGATAATACCACAGGGGAGCCAAAAAAGATTTCAAAGTCAGATGAATCTGCAAATATTCGCTGTTGAAGGTATCTATCTAGTTGCGTTTAAAAGCCTGCGCCATTTTTAGATTTTAAGAATCCGACGTGAAACCCAACAAATGCGCCGCTGCAAGATTCAACAGAAGAGGAATCAGGCGCAGATTTAGCACCAAATTCCCACGTACTCCTCAGCCAGTTCATCACATAATAACTTCGTTAGAAACATCCTATGAGCCAAGTTAGTAAAACTCCTATAATGAATCAAGGAAGTAGAGAAAAAAAATACATACCCTCTTTAGTTCTTTAAAGGGTAGGCAAACACAGTTCTGCACACGAACTTCATCACCGACACCACATTCTTTGCCTAGAATAGTGATGCTTTGTACCTTGACACCGTTCTTCACGATGCTAGTGCTATGGCTGGTAACCGGTGTGGGAGTGCCCTCTACACGAGCCCAGGCGCCGACGCGGCTGTTCCAGCCGACGATGGAGTAGAGAACACAAGCATCGTGCTTGATCTCAGCGTCTTCAAGTACGATAGACTCTTTAACACGGGCGCCGGCCCCAATGACAGCGCGAGGACCGATGGACACGTTAGGACCAAGCTTAGCGGTTGGATCAACTTGGGCGGATGGGTGGATAAAGACAGGCGGTATGAGATTTGGCGATGGCTTGGCCAGCTCCCTGGAGCCACTCTGCTGGGCTTGTTGCAGGTATAGAGCGTTGGCTGGGACGGCGGAGCCCGCTGTCTTAATCTGACGCCAAAAATCTTTCGTCTCGTGGACAAAGAACTGTTTGCTGTCGGCTAGATCACTGAGGATGTCCTGCTCAAGGCGGATAACTTCGTTCTTGCGCTCCTCGTCGTCGTCGGCCATGAAACTCGATTCGAGGTTCTCGGATGAGGGGTACGACACAAGGCGAGGCCGATCGGTTCTGCGCTTGATGGCGCTCCTGATGCTGGGAAAGATAGCATCAACGCTGAAAAGGTAAACACCACAGTTGATTAAGTTGGAGATCTGGCTCTCGGGCTTTTCGACGTAGTGCAGAACGCGACGGGAGTGCTGGTCCGAGACGATGCAACCGAAATTAGTAGCGGCTTCCTGGCTTACGCGGGTGCCGAGAATGACCGCCTCGGCATCCTTATCGTCAAACAACTTCGCCATGTCATTTAGGGGGAATGAGCAGCACACATCCGAGTTGAGGACGAAGATGCGCTCGGGGCGGCCTTTTAGGATGGCATCTCGGAAGTGGTACAGGCCACCGGCGGTGCCTAGGGCCTGGTATTCGCGGAGGTACTTGATGGGAAGATTGGGGAATTCGGTAGCAGCCTCCTTAATGAAATCCTTAAAGACGGACTCGTCGTAGTAGCCGATCATGCAGACCTCTTGAATGGAGGGCACCTTCGCGATGGCCGTCAGGCAGTGCCAGATAATGGGATGGCCAGCGACATCGAAGAGAGGCTAAGCAAGCGTTGCTGGCGTGAGCACGTCGACAGACACATCAAGGAGGGTGGAAATATAGCATAGCACTCACCTTGGGAACGTCAAGGGACAAAGGCCGAAATCGTGTACCTCGCGAAGGACCGCCGACCTAATATGCGTGAATGCGCGTCAATCAACCAGCCAACTAAGTTACTCCTAGCCAAAACTGACATCGTGGAATAACACAACAATGCAGTAATGAGTAGTGGTGGGGTTGTTGTAGAGGATGGGCAGAAAGTGGGTTTCGTATACGCACCAGGATAATAGCTTTTGTGTCCTTGCCGGCGGCACCATTGGCCTTCTCGCGGTGTGGTACTTGGAGCATGATGGGCCTTCGGTGCGGTGCTCTAATGGCGGAGTTGCCGTCCAGGAATGAGGGGAGAATTGATGGTAGGTAGGGAAAAGGAGGAGAGGCGAGACAAGGCAAGACGAGGCGGTGATGAGATGGCAAGTGAAGTGTTCAGATGCTTGCACTTTTTAGTCTCAATCGTCCTCAATTAACATGTCATTGGTCCCTTATTATTTGCTTGTTTAGGTTATGTATGAGGTACCTTATTGCTTGGGTTTGGTTGGAGGGGCACACACTGACCTCAGCTGCACCGCTCTCGCCTCAACATGTGGGGTGACTTTAGCGTAGTGATTGGTTGATGCGTTCATCCTTCTTTGGCCACGATCAATGGTACGATGCCATGTGCATACATACATAAGTTTACTATTCAGCATAGGCCTCGAGCATTTCATATTCGTCTTGTCTGTTTTATTCTTCTCCTTCATTATCGGCTTCGAAGCAATATTGGTGCAATTTGTCTCGTCATAAAGGTTCGACTGAAGAAACACACCGAATTCATGTCCTAGGCGCCGATGTTATTGTCACAGTTGTCTCTTTTCTAACCTCTATATGTTGGCCTAGACGATGCAGTAGCTTATGGAGATCATCTTATTTGTCATCGGCACTTTCATCCTTTGCCAAATCATGCTCCTTCAGTAATGCTGTGATCTCGTCCGCGCTCCAAAGTCGTTGGTAGATTTTACCGTCCTTCGTTTGTCCTACAGTAGCAAATTCAACTAGTTCATGCGTTAGTAGTCAAGCACCTTTTCAAATTCGGTCCATGGGCCTGTTGGGTTCATGCTTACTCTTCTCGCTACTCAGCTTAGTTGAATCCATTGTTTTGCTGAGCACCTTAACGGCCATGCCACAAGCCTCCTTCAGCGTACAGTCCTCCTTGTAGTCTTGCTTCAGTAAGCTATCTGCGCTAGCCTTATTCGCACCAGCGCTCGTGGCTTTCCAGCCACCATAGTTGCCCGATGGATTGCTTAGGTAGAGTTGGAATTGCCGCTGCGGATCCCACCCCGCGTAGATGAAGGACACACCAAACGGCCGCAGACCACCATGTTGCGTGTAGCCTTGCTTCAGATCGCATAGTCTTCGCACTAGCTGCTCGCAAGGAATGTCTTCGTTGTAGGTAAGGAGATATCTTTGGGCAGCTTGCCGGGCGTAGTTGATGAGGATATTGGCATCCGACGTCATTCCTGCTACAGCGCAGATCATGTTGCTGTCCCGGTCAGCCTGTTTGTAATGTCAGAGTTACTTGGTAAAGGATTATAAGCTCACTCATTTAGTATGTACAACTTCTCAGCCGACGTATCCTGCTCCAGCAACTTTGATGTCACTTTGCGCTCTGCCGCCAGGACGATGCCATCTTTTGCAAGAATACCAATGGCGGTGCCAGCATGGGAAATGGCTTCCAGCGCATATTCAACCTGGTACAGGCGGCCTTCGGGAGAGAAAATGGTAGTCTACCCCAACGTGGTCAGCTTGTTCGCATGGAGGGCCATGGCCTATAAGCGTACTCGTGAATCGTAACGGCGAGACATGACGGGCGGTGCAGTCGTGCGAGGCGACCGAGCAAAACGCCTTGACGCTGCGATTCGTCTATTATCTTGGATCGAAGTGTGAGGCTAGGCTTCAGCTCAAAGAAGTCGTCCTGTAGTAGTCGTCGGAACTATGTAGCGTTCGGTGTTTGGCGTGCTGCAAGAGGTGGGTTGTAGCTAAGAGGTAGGGAAGGCTGATAGGCCGTCTACCAAATCAGGCCGGGCACTTGGAGCTGCTAGGCTAGGCAAGAGCTTCAGACGCGTACAGCAGGCAGGCAAGCTACGTTGTGGGTTAGATATGGCCCAAGCTTCTTCATCTAAGTCACCAACTTAAGCCACACTCACCAGCCACCAGGTGGGATATTTATTACCTGTCATCTGGAAGTTATGCCTACCTACATCAACCAATTTAGTGTGAGTCCAAAAACACAACTAGTCTTCGAACATAATGCCTATTCAATTGTTATTTCGATTACCCATCTATTTATAAAATTGGGCGGATTTGTGAATCTCGTGGTAACTGTTTCCTAAACTAATAATGTTGACGTGGGGAGAAGCGTGGGGTAGCTGGCAATTAATTATGCGTAGCTCCGACCACCGATTTTCCACCCACTGTAACTTCGTTAGGCCAAGAGGGACATGTAATCTGTATCGGCCTCGAGGATCCGTCGACGCCCCACCCTTTGTCACAAGTGTTTGTTTCCATTGGCCTGCGCTGCTGTCCTCGCGCCATTACCCCATCTTCCCATTTTTCCCATCTTCACCTCTCCAACCGACCTTACCTGACGTTAACCCTTTCCCTCACCTCACCTCCACAACATCCGGTAAACGCGACATCGGCATCCATCTACAACATCAGACTTGCCACACTGCGACGCGAACAGCAGTGTTACGCCATTACAAGCTCTTTGTTTCCTCTTGAATTGCTCTCCTGTCTACCCCCTCCGCAGCACCTTCAGCACGCGACGCTGTCGTGTCTTTATTCTATATACGCCATTTCTCTTTTTGCACCAAGTTGAGCTGAGTCGCGAGGCTCTCCAATACCTGTAACGGTCCTTACCGCTTCACTACAGCTGCCAGGATACCTCGACAACCATATCCCGCGGACCAGGAGTGGGATTATAGCAAGGCTGGGTCTTTTGGCATTGGGGAAAATTCCATTAAGACGTACTTTAGTTGATGATCCGTGGTCCTCTGCCACCTCAGCCTCTGATCGGGCCGTAGTCCAGTCAGGCATTGTAGAAGATATGAGTGTTTGAAATCCTGCTGCCTACCTGTTCACCGCAATCCGCAATCCACCGTAGCCGACACAGCTGTGTCCCGCCATTTCCACGCGACCCGTCTATAGTCTCACACCTTAGTTGCGCTCGACGGGTCAAGCATCATTCCTTGCCACCATGTCCGGTAAGCTACCATCCGCGCCAGTTACGTGACCGATGTGTCAGCGATGTGAGCGGGAGAATCACCGTTCTTCTACATATCGTCGCTCCTCGCAAGTTGTCCTCGTCACCCCGCACGACAGGTCAGATTCAGCTGCAACACGTTGTCTAACAGTTATACCTCTAGGTGAACCAGAACCACGTCGATCGGTGCGTGCCACTAAGGGTCAACACACGAAAGCCTTCGACCAGCTCGAGAACGGTCCCGAGCCACCGAAGCGACGCCAGACCAAGAAAAGTACTAAGAAGGCGGCGGAGAAAGAAGATAAGCATGAAGAAGACGAAGAGATCATTCGCTGTATTTGCGGCGCAACCACACAGGACGATGACGATGCAAACGAGCCTTGGATCGCCTGCGACAAGTGTGGCGCTTGGCAACATAACGTTTGTGTAGGCATGAGTGTATTTACAGAAGATTTAACTAAGGATTACTTCTGCGAACAATGCTCGCCCCAGGACCACAAAGAAACCCTAGAGGCAATCAAAAGGGGCGAGAAACCTTGGGAAGACCGACGTCAGAGATATGAGGATGAGAAAAAGCGAAAGAAGGGAGGCAAGAAAGGCAAGGGCAAACGTGTCAGCGACCACAAGGAACGTGCTTCACCAAGCGCTGCAAGCGCCAAACCAAAGCCATCGCCAACGCCAGATGTCAAGAAGGAGGAGCCCACTCAAGAATCCCAGTCAAAGGGGAAACGTAAATCACGAGACCACTCTCAAGGCCCTGCCCCCAAGCAACGTAAAGTAGTCGATAACCATAGCCAATCCGCACCCATATATCCCAAATATTCACCGCCGGATGACCTGCCAGACTCTATGCAGAAGCTCGAAGGCACAAGGAAGCAGGCCGCGATGGCATTGCAGAAATCACTCGACAGCGCTATTGACCAGGCCGAGAAAAAGAAGCTTTATACTCTTCCAGAGAGCTCCTCCAAGAAAACCATCTCAGAGCGATTGGCCATTGAGATCGAACGCGCGTTTCAAGACACTCACCCAAACACTTCCCAGAACGCGGCCCAAATGCGGACGCTTGTGTTCAGCTTGAAAAACAACGTCGAGCTTGCCGCTCGCGTACTGAACCGCACCCTCCCACCGCCATCGTTTGTGGTTATGACTGGTGAAGAGCTTGCAACAAAGGAGCTTCAACGTGCAAATGCCGAAATGAAAGCCCGCGCCGACCAACAGTCGATCCTCATCACCGACGACGGGCCTCGTGTACGACGTACACACAAAGGCGAAGAAGTTGTGGAAGCAGAAAGTTTCTCTATGGCGATAGATGAAGCCCCGTCGCAACTTCGGCAACAAGGGATTCGGGAAGCCGCAGAAGCTGTTGGTGCCGGTGCCAGTGTAAGCCCAAGTACAGGTGTTGGCACGGAGACTGTGAGTGGCGATGGTGAAAAGCCAGCACCCCCTCGCCGATCTTCGTCGGGTCCTTTAAGGATCAATACACAACCCTCACAGTCGCCCAAACCTGCTGATTTTGACCTCGGCAAGGTCTTCTCGAGTGTGCGTTCTCCCTCTATTCCCCATCAGCGACGAGCTTCCACGCAAGTTCGTTCAGCTGGCCCAGGGGATGACCCAGATGTGGATCGACTACTTCAAGACGATGGCAACGAGTCTCCCCCATATTCACCCACCGAAGATATTGATCCCGAAGTGATTTGGCGTGGCCCTTTGACCATGACCAATGTAGCGGATATTCCTGCCATCGCCAAATTCGTTGGAGGAGCAGACTTAAGTAAGGTCAGAGATATACCCTGGAAGGATTTGATACCTCCGCTCCTCAGCGTCTGCGGTCGCATACCAGAAGAGAAGGCAATCCCATACCTTTGTGGCTTGAGATATAATAATCAGATTGACTTGGTAATCACCAGTCTTTCTCCTGCCCGAATCAATAACGAGAACGACCGTAAGCAGTTCTTATCGGTCATAGATTATTTCCGAAGCAAGAAGCGTTATGGTGTTGTTGGCGAGCGAAAGCTAGGCAATGTGCGTGATACCTATCTGGTGCCTGTACCAGAAGGCAGTGGGCCTATTCCAGAGCCTATGCAAAATATAGGAGATCATCTGATTCCTCAAGTACGGACTGAACCGATGCTACTCATGGTTTTCGTCGTCAGAGACGAGAAGCAAACGCCGGTGCTTGCTGAACAATCACGATCTGATGTACAGCAGAGTCAAACTAGTACTCCCTCCCACGCCACTCCTGTGCCACCCCCTCGACATCCGTCCTTACCTGGCCCTACTTGGTCCCCGGCTACACCTCAGGGCCCATTTAGTAACTCTAGTATACCCCCACCGCAGTACAGCCAAACACCAATACCACCTCCAAAAATCCCTGGACAGCCTATGCCACCTATTCCCGCTCAACCACGTCCCACGCCACCAGCTGTACCAACACAGTCTAATGTCCCTCCCCCAACTCTCAATCAAGATCCCAATCTCAACTCAATGAGAGCGGCACAAGCCGAAGGTGAAATGAAGGCCAGACAGGTACTTGGTCCGCTTTTCAGTAGCTCTACTGTCACATTTCTGTTACCCCACGCGGCCCGTATGAAGGAAGGCGAGTGGAACGCAGTTCGTCGATGCTTAGAGCGAGACCCACGGGCTCGTGATGATCTTCAGCTCCTCAGCAAGCTTTTGACTGAGGAAGGCAATGCTAGAAAGAACGGCCCTTCGCCTCAGACTAACACGCCCTCCCCTGGTGTCGTACAGACGACACTTGCTGCTGCCGCTAATCCTGTCCCGGAGGCGACGTCAGCGCCGCAACCAAAAGCTTAAAAGGTCGTGCTTGAATTAAAATTATTATACCCAAGTACATAGGTGTTTCTTTGCATTGCTCCTGTATGATACTATTTTGCATCGCTTTACGTCCAAGCTGGCTAGATGCGTCTATGATAGGAATATGACCAGTTTGAAATCGCTTTAACTACCTGAGCACTGATATGATTGATATATGTCGTGGCAATTTTATACTAGACCTCCTTGGTTTTGAATATTGTCACTCAGCAATAGTAAATAACACTCATGTTGATTTTCAGATGCGTTGGCTATCAAGACGCAATTCTCCAAATCTTTCGTACGGAACGTCTATATGCAATGCAGCTAATATTATTTATTACAAATTAGGGTATTAAGAATATATAGAGCCGCGTTCACGACCAAATGTAAGCCAAGAGACCTCCCCTATGGTGCCGCTATCAGCAGTACGAACACGATGACTATCTCGAACGGCCCTCGCAGAATATTACCACCTGCGATCACTGCTGTCGGCTGCGCAGACCCAGGTACGAGGACAGCAGAAGTGCCTGAAGCCCCAAACTGTGTTGACAAGGTTGAACATTTGGTACCTCCTCCTGGACCACATCCAGAACCGTGCGCAGCAGGAGCCAGCGCGCCCACAAATGGCGCGATGCCCACAGGATATGTCATTGTCGCCGTTATAGCTTCCGGTCCGCATGTGCCCAAGTTACACGTCTCGACTCCCGTGACGAACCCATACGGTATGGGCGTGGGTTTTTCGAATGGCGGAACTGATGATACGCCGACGTATGTTTCCGTGACGACGTAATTCCGTGTCGTCAATCCCGAGGCGCCTGCTGTCTGGAAGGCCGGGTACGCCGTCGTGAACGAACTGAGGACTGTACAGCTTGGGCAGTCGCCAGATAGACAAGGTGGCATCGAATATGAGAGTGTGATTGTCGCTGGATGCTCATTATCGACACTAGGGTCCGTGTTGACGATGGGTCCAGTTGACTCTTGATCGGGTATTATTGGGTCTGCATCGCTAACGCATTTTGTAACAGCAAAAGAGGCATAAGCGAGTCGCTGGGCTGAGGCAATATGAATGCCTACGACGCCCAGTATGTGCAGCGTGGTGAAAACTGAGTACCGCATCGAGAACAGACGCCTTCAGGAGAAACAGACGTCAAGACATTGGGAGGGATCTGTAGGTAGGGATAGGCGTTCCCTGCGCGCCAACGCGGTATATATATGACTTGCCTCCTGTTAATTTCCGACATGTTTACAATAGCAATACCAAGAATGGATGGGCTATTATCATGTTGACATACTTACTTACATTCTAGACAATTCGGAACAATTTAGGTTCGCGCCAGGAATGGCCAAAAATTGAGACTGTCTCGGAAGGCGTGAACCGCTTGAAATGGGCCTGGCTAAATTGATATTTCAGATGCGCGATCGCGGTAATGGATATTATTTAAGAGTCCTGGACGCCTTATGTCCCCTACCCGTACGATGAATTGAGTCTTGATAGCAGGAATACCCTGATGCTGTACGATGACTCGATTCACCCTAAGATAATTTCACGTTTTACTAATGATCCCGTATTTCGCCTTGTTGGCATGTCTCGTCCATGCAGGTCATGGACTAGACACCAGCAGGAACCGATCATCAAATGTCTATTCATTGCACAAGCCTCAAGTTCTCGTCCCGGAACCGGAACCTCAATCAATATGTTATACCTACATCACAACTGTGTTGATAACTCTTCCACCAGACGCCCCTACTGCATCCAATGATGATGAACCATGTACATATTCGATTAACGATGCAGGCGGTACGTTAGATTCAGATCGTTTATCTATCTACTCTATAACTAACCTGATCACTAGTAATACTGCCTGGAGGCCCCAATTGCCCGACCGTCACACTCTCAAGCCCTCAATTTGGGCACTTCCCCGACAACCTTCTAGATGCTAATGGGCAAGCACAAAGAAATGGCCAGGGTGGGAATGCTAGGCCGCAACTCCCTCAGCTGGCTCCTGGACACCCAACTACGACTTGTACTGACACATTATTTGGTGATGATGGCGGCAGAGGCGCAGGCGGGGGCCCAGGCAGAGGCGGCGGTAGAGGTGGTGGCAGAGGCGGCGGCAGAGGCGGCGGCAACGGAGGCGATGGCGATGGAGACGGAGACGGAGACGGAGATGGAGGCAGCGGAAACGGAGGAGGCGGCGGTGGCGGCAGAGTGCTCGGTCACACTCGAACCAGAATCACAACAATCCAACCTGCGACTATAACAAACTATCCAGCGACTCAGACTTCTGGGCCGGGAAGATTACATGTAAGTGTCTCGTCTTCCCTCGCGCCACGATTATACTATATGGTCTCTTCTGACAATCTAGCAGATGTCGCCAGTAATATTTGCTGCCAACAAACTTCGTTCTCGATCTATAAAGCCTCCTACATTACAGTTCGCAGGATTTCTAAGAGGAGGCGGAACCACTCTCCAATGTGCAGAGGCCCAAGTATTTTACCTAGGTGAATGTCTGCTATCGAGCGCCGGCAGGACTCTGGGTGCCAGACCTCGAGCAAGATACGTAGACTTGAGCAATCAGCCGGACGGGACGATAGACACCTGCTTCGAAAATGTAGATGGTTTTCTGGAATGGCGAAATCCTGCCTTCTATGGCGGAGCAGCTAAATTTTGCGAAGCTGCCAACGGTCATATATTCGCGACATTTACGGCAACGGGAGGCCCAGCTGGCTGTGTCCCTGTCTATATCCCTATCTATGCCGGTATGTCATGGAATCCGATGTCTCAGATACATTACTAACATCAAGTTCTTGCAGCTGATGATTGCCACGATGGTAATCTCACAGATCCCGGCGACCCTGGCGATCCCGGCGACCCTGGTGATCCTGGTGATCCTGGTGATCCTGGTGATCCTGGTACATCAGCAGGAAATCCCAGTGCTACTAACTCTCCTACTATAGACACATCAACGGGGCAAGGCAGCGGTACAGGGACCGTAAGCTCTTCTCAACCGACCTCAGGGCCATCTAACAGCCAGACATCCAACTCAACCTCCACCCGTTTCCCATCAGCTCCGAACAATGGTACAACTCAGAGCTCAGCAGGCTCGACAGCCAGTTCGAGCGGGCCCACTAGCAATACGAGTCCCGGATCACTCACAACAGCAACTACATCATCAAGTGGAAACGCAACATCTGGTGCCGTGTCAACGAGCAGTACCACATCATTATCGAGTCAGACATCATGTACCGTGACTGGTGGTAACGGTGGTGGTAACGGTGGTGGTAGCGGTGGTGATGGCGGCGGCTGTCCCACTGGTTCAAACTCTGGATCAGCTACAGTCACTACACGAACACAATCCGGTCAATCTGGTCAATCTGTTTCGACGACCACTACGAGCACAGGACTGAATACTCAGTCCAGTCAGTCCAGCCAGTCCAGCCGGTCCAGTCAAACTACCCAATCTAGCCAATCTGGTTCGACAACTTCTACAAGCCCAAGACTGAGTACTACGGCGCCATCGACAGGGCCAAACGGCACGCCCTTTACGTCCACAAGCACAACCAGTCCTAACTCAGCTGGAGGAACAACAGATACACCAGGTTCACGCACAGGCATAACATCAAGGAGCAGCACGCAAACAAGCGCCCCAGGTGGTGGCAGCACTCCAACTTCTACACGTCCAACCTCTACACGTCCAACCTCTACACGTACTCCAAGCTCTACACGAAGTCCGACCTCTACACGTACTACACGCACTACACGTACTCCAACTTCTACGCGCACTTCAACCACAACCTTTAGACCACCAGTCTGGAATCCGCCGCATTATGATCCTGACGGCGACGACCCTTTTGACCCTAACGATCCTGACGATCCATTTGACCCTGATGACCCTGATGACCCTAACGACCCGTTTGACCCCGACGATCCGGATGATCCATTTGATCCCGACGACCCATTCGACCCCGATGACCCTGACGATCCATTTGATCCGTTTGACCCTTATGACCCCAACAATCCCAATGGATCCTCAACCAGGAGTTCATTTACTACCAAACCCAGCACTTCTACTAGTAGCTTTACTAGAACCTCCACTAGAACCTCTACTAGCATTTCTATTAGCAGCTCTACCAATAGTTTCACCGGAAGCTCTACAAGCAGCTTAACGGGAAGTCCTACCAGTAGCTCTACCATCAGCTTTACTGGTAGCTCTACTACTAGATCTACCACCACGTCTTCGGGTGGCTTGACTGGAGGCTCAACTACTAGCTCTGCCAGTTCTACCGTAAGCTTTACTGGCAGCTCTACTACTGGCTCTACCAGCACCTCTACGGGTAGCTTTACTGGAGGCTCTACCACTACCTCTATTAGTGGCTTAACTGGAAGCTCTACTACTAGCTCTTCCGGTTCTACCGTAAGCTTTACTGGCACCTCTACAAGTATTCCTACTAGCAGTTCTACTGGAAGCTCCCCTGGAGGCTCTACTGGTAGTTCTACGAGCAGCTCTACCGGAAGCCTTTCTAGTGGCTCAACTAGTATTTCTGGAAGCTCGACCGGTAACCCTACTGGCATTTCTACTAGCACCTCGACTAGTAGTTCTGCTGGTAGCCCTACCGGAAGCTCTACTAGTAGCTCTACTGGTATTTCTCAAAGCTCTTCTAGTGGTTCCACTAGTATCTCTACGAGTAGTTCGATGGGAAGTTTTACTAGTACTCCTAGCAGTTCTATCAACACCTTAACTAGCAGCTCTACCGGCAGCTTTACTGGTAGCTCTAGTAGTATTTCTGGAAGTTCTACTACTAGTTCTACCAGTGGTTCCACTGGTATCTCTACGAGTAGCTCGGTTGGAACTTCTACTAGTACTCCTAGCAGTTCTATCAGCACCTTAATTGGCAGTTCCACGAGCAGCGTTACTAGTGGAAGTTCTACCAGTGGTTCTACTAGCATTTCTACCACCAGCAGCTCAACTAGCAGTTCTAATGGCAGCCTTACTAGCAGCTCTACCGAAAGCTTTACTGGTAGCTCTACCAGTATTTCTGGAAGCCCGACTACTAGTTCTACCAGTAGTTCCACTGGAAGTTTTATCAGTAGTTCTACCGGCAGCTCAGCTAGCAGTTCTACGAGCAGCTTCACCAGTGGAAGTTTTACTAGTAGCTCTACTGCCAGTTCTACTGCCAGTTCTACTACCGGCATCTCTACCGGAAGTTCTACTAGTACTCCAGAAAGTTCTGTTAGCAGTTCTACCAGCAGCTCAACTAGTAGCTCTACCGGCAGCTCTACCAGTGGAAGCTTTACTGGTAGTTCTACTAGCAGTTCTACTGTTTTCACCACCGGAAGCTTGACTAGTAGTTCTATCAGTACTTCTACTGGAAGTTCTACTAGCACCTTAACAGGCAGCTCTACCGGAAACCCTACTATTTCTCAAAGCTCTACAAGCAGCTCTACTGGAAGCTCTACTGGAAGCTCTACTGGAAGCCCTACGAGTAGTTCTACTAACTCTGGAAGCCTCACCAGCAACCCTACCGTAAGCTCTACGGGCAGCTCTACCGGAAGTTCTTCTACTACTTCTGGAAGCTTTACCAGTACCTCCAGTGGCATTTCTGGCAACCCTACTGTAAGCTCAACCAGCAGCTCCACTGGAAGTTCTTCTACTGCTGGAAGCTCTACCGGAAGTTCTACTGGTGGTTTAACTAGTAGTTCTGGAAGTTCTACTACCACTGAAAGCTTTACTGGAGGCTCTACCACTAGTTCCACTAGCGTTTCTGGAGGCTCTACTACTAACCCTACAGGAAGCTTTACTAGTAGCTCTATGACCACTTCTGGAAGTTCTACTACTGCTTCTGGCAGCTTTACTAGCAGTTCTACTGAAGGTTTTACGAGTAGTTCTACTAGCACTTCATTGAGCTCTACCACTGGAAATTCTATTACTGGAACTTCATCTTCTACTGGAACTTCATCTTCTACTGGAACTTCATCTTCTACTGGAACTTCATCTACCACTGGAACTTCATCTACCACTGGAACTTCATCTACCACTGGAACTTCATCTACCACTGGAACTTCATCTACCACTGGAAGCCTTACTAGTAGCTCTACGAATATCTCCGGAAGTTCTACTAGCACTTCTGAAAGCTCTACTGCTAGCTCAACTGGCAGCCTTACTAGTAGCTCTGGAAGTTCCACTACTACTTCTGGAAGCTTCACCGGAGGCTCTACCACTAGTTCTACTAGCATTTCTGGAAGCCCTACTAGTACCACGGGAAGCTTTACTGGAGGCATCACCAGTAGCTCTACTAGTGTATCTGGAAGCTCTACTACTAGCATTTCTACAAGCAGCTCAACTACAAGTTCTACGACGACAAGCCCGTCTATGGGAGAATCTACTAGCAGCACTAGCAGTACAACGACTACCAGTAGCGATAACACTCAGACGACGAATAACCCATCGTCTTCAACTGCAACCACAACTAGTTCCGTCGTCACGTCGAGTTCAACGTCTACTACTTCTTCAAGTATTTCTTCAATGACATCATCTTCTCCTACCTTGTCATCTACTACATCAACGATCACGAGTATTCCTGGAACTAATTATCCTAGTTCCTACACTACTTCTATTCCTATATCGTCTCCTGGGTCATCAACAGCGGTTACTTTCCCACCATCGCCGACCTTCGATCCAAACCCCTTTACATCATTCCCGTCACCAACCTTCGATCCTGACCCCTTTACTTCCTTCTCGTCACCAACCTTTGATCCAGACCCCTTTACATCATTCCCACCATTCCCGTCACCAACCTTCGATCCGATAACTACTTCGTCTTGGTCATTTTCACAGCCAACCATCAATCCGATACCTACTACTTCATCTTGGCCTTTTTCAGAACCAAGTATTCCAACAGATCCATGGTCTACATGGTCAAACGGCCCATCCACACCAACCGTTGATCCAATCCCCTTTACTTCATCTTGGCCATTTTCATCACTAACTTTTGATCCGGACGCCTTTACATCATCTTGGTCATCATTTTCATTACCAACCATTCGTCCAATACCTCCTACATCAACTCGGCCGTTTCCATCACATTCAACATCTTACACTGGAGTAAGCACCTCATCAAGGCCATATTCCGTATGGCCAAATAGCACATATACGACAATGAGGGATCCAGTTCCTTCTACTTCGTCTTCGCCATTCTCATCATACTCAATATCATATCAAACCGAATCAAGCTCAACGGGGCCAAACCGTCCGTCCACGCCAACTGTAAATCCACTTCCTTCGTCGTTCTCATCATATTCAACGCCATATCATACTGCACTAAGTACTCCAACGGTGCCATGGTCAGCAATACCGCCGCACATAGCTCCACCAGCGTTAGGTCATGGGGTCTTCTTAGAACAACAACAACAACAACAACCCACCATTGTTCCAAAAGTGTCAGTAGTACCTCTCTTAAATCAACTAAGATATTAACATTTGTTAACAGCAAACCAGAAAAAGCTCAGGCGCCCACATCACACCCGTCGCAAGCCCCCCTCCCTAACTCCTATCCAGTTCGTCCGATGATCACCCCGATAGCTCATTGAACGGTCACCGCTTCATGCACCACCGACTGCACATCATCGCTGTCCTGCACAACACAGAGACAGCAAACAACCCGTGATCAATTCGATAGGTCATACGTCCTGAACAACTACCTATACAGTGCGATCTAGCCATCTCCCACCAGAAATGCAGGCATGATCTGGACCTTAGAGAATGAAGAATGGGTATCCCGGTCTCCGTCGTTGAGCCGGAGTGCGGGTGAAGGTCGACAAGAGCGGCTAAGACTGGAAAATAGATAGAACGGTCGATAGCCAATTCTGGATGCAGGCTGACCGACGCACGCAGTGCACGTGAGGACATGCAACGACTGGTTTCGCAGGTGGAGGTGGGCACTGTGCTGGAGAGGAGAAACTGGGCTGTGGGGTTGTCGCGTACACGTTGCCGGGCCTCATACGCCTCAGCTTTGGGACGCGGTCAAGGGGAGGGCGGTTCCGAAGGCTAGCTCCGCTCCGTTCCTGCAGTTCCGACAAACCCCCTTTTGGAAACGATACCCCGGACTTTCACTCACTCACTCACTTACAAAATTGCCCTAACCTACTTACACACCCAATTCCCGACTTGTATTTATTTGCATTCCGATTATTCTAGTTAGTATGTTTGAGCGTTCCTATAAAATTATTGTTCCAAGTTTACCTGAGTTCTCTACTATTAGCTATGACATTCAATTGGCCTCAAAAGGGGAAATCATAAACAGACGCGTAAGATGGTATCCAATTCCGATCTCTCATAAGTGGAAACATTCCACTTCAACCCCACAAAGTAGCCAGCGGACTATTCTCAATTATGCACTCCAGCGAGTGAACCAGCCACTTACTTACTTATCACATTCACAGTGCGAACTCTAGAATTATCAAAAGGCACTGATGAGCATGTTCATCCAATAGCCGCGCAAACATAGGATGCAGATTCCCTTCTCTGCCATCTCGATAGAAACATTGGCACGTCCAATCCCTCAACAGCAAGCCACGGTATTTCCCCGTAAACACCACGCCCCTCATCATAGTTTGCTTATTGGGTGGGGGAGATCCATTGACGCCAAGTAGTGAGCTACCGTGTCTCATTGGGTTTCCTCCTGGATCTAATTGCTGAATGGTGTTTCTTGAGTTGTACGCATTCCCGAATCACATTACGTCCCTTTGATGATATCCTGACTTTCCGGTTCCAGATACTGCAGCTATCTAGCTCTAGTAGTTATCTAGCGGGCTTCCGTACAGTAGCCAGCCATCTTGAACTAGCCAACTGGTTGATTCGTCACACCTATTCCCCGTAGACGCTAGACTACGTACGTATCTAATGTGGATTATCTACATATTTCGTGAATCTGAGTCTAAGACCTGAGAACGTTACTCATCTATATTAGTCAATTCCAATTCTAACCAAAACAACCAAACAAAAATCTTCAATGACGTGCTTAGCGGTGTGTGCTATTCGCGAATACCCGTGAGACAACGGCTCCATGTCTCATATCTACCGTCGGGTAGGTGTCTCAGTGCTAGTTAACGGGTATCTGTCTCAGTCTATCTAGCGCGATCCATGTAAGATGGAGTCAAAATACCTTAGCCTCCCCTTTACCCCAGAACGGGCCCCGGATCTGGCATCAATTCGCTTTACCGCGTTTGGTCTGTCATCTCCACGCTGATTGGCGTGTCACCTTGCATGCCAACTAGTCTAATGATGCTAACTAGTACAAGTATTTGGTGTTGTACAACCTCACTTTCGCTTCACTCTTACAGCTCAGGTCAGATCCTGGTAGTTGGGTCGAAAAGTTAGCTAAGCGCGATATAAGCAGGAGGGAATTTTTCCAAGGTTTGGGCTTGGATGTCATATACATAATGACCTAACCCCTCTCTCTGTGTGAGGAGAAGGTAAGTATCTGTGCCCGACCCGCAAGGGTCATGCTGTCTAGAAGTTTCTCCGGTCAAGCCGGCGCCCGCCGAAGAACCTGCTTGCTGATCGGTCCGACGGAGCCCTGTTTGCTTGTTTGCTTGCTTGCGTGAGCCTTTACTGACACGACCACATTCGCCAAGAGAATCACAGGGAAGACGATGGAGTGTTAAGTAAGAATACTTGATTATCATAATCTATGAAATTTTTAGCTGTCTATGTGTGCTTATGCGCTTTTTGATACCCCGTGTAACCCATCCTTGAGATAATCGAGTGGCCATTTGCCTGCCCGACCGATGCCCGACCAAAAAAGGCCTCAAATGAGGCTCGTGCCCAAAAAAAAAGACACCCGTTGCCGAGCGATTTGTCCTTTTGCCTTGGTTCTAAAGCCTCTTTTTCTACATGAAAGTGTTAGATACAAATGTGATAAAACAATAAAAGAAATATTGATAGATAAGGCAGGCAGGCTGCTGGCAAGCTGATATCAGCTTGTCGTATCGATGGCTTGACTCGATCTCTCCCCCCTAAAGTAATTCAAGCCCATGATAAGGGCTTCGCAATATGGTCGAACAGTGGTATCGAATTCGAAGAATCAAGCGCGTCTCCCTGCCAAAAGATTATTCGGGGGGTTAGGTAAAACAGATTAGGAAAAATTAGTGAACAAATGAAAGTTTCAACCTGTGCTCCATCGCCACAACACAACGCAACGCAATGCAACAGAACACAGGGTAAGTACATGATCGTCCAAGATCGTCATCGACATCGTCATCGTCGTAATCATCATCGCCAATACACCCTAATCGTACTTCTCATACAACAACATTTTAGTTACGCAGCCGCTGAACCCCCAGCATCCGCAATAGTCACTCGCCCTTGTCTTTCTCCTTCGCCAGAGCCTCGCGCGTCGTGATGTAGACCTGGCCTCCCTTCTCGGACGGGTTCCGAACGAAGAGGAGTCCGTTGGAAGGCGAGCGCCCGTGTCTCTTATTGGATGGCGCGCGGGAGTTGCTGCGGCTGGGCGTCCGGTTTGATGATCGGGTATTGGAGGAGGCGTTCTGCATGTCACGGATCTGCCCATTCAGCCTCTCAATCTGGTCCCTCAGGCCAGGCAGCAGGCTCGCTTCACTTTGTACGGTCGCGATGCGTCCCTCGAGGTCTACCTTGGCCTGCTCGAGCTCTGTCTTGGCTTTCTCGAGTGTTGGGATCTGATCCGCTTTGTTCTGGAGAGTGTTGGCTCGCGCCTCCAGATCAGCGTTGGCTTGCATCAGGGCATCGGCCTCGGCTTGTCGGGTGGATAGTTGGGCCTCTAGATCCGCTCTCTCCCCTTTTAATTTTAATATCATGAGTATGGGGGAGCTGTCTCCAGCCTCTTTCTTTTGCGCTTCGATTTGGTCCTTCTCGACTTGTAGAGAGTCGCGGGCTGCTTGTGCCGTGTCGAGATCTGCCTGTAGAGTCTTTATCCTCTCATCGAGCGCGGCGTGCTCGCCCTGGAGCTTCTCTATCTCTGCTGCCTTCTCGCTTTGAAGCTGATCGAGGTCTGCGGCTTTCTGCGTAAGGTCGCCATTTTGTGTCTTGAGCTGTTCGTGGTCGGACACGAGGGTCTGATGCGTGGCTTGAAGGTCCGTGAGCTCTGCTTGCACGGTGACTAGGTTGGCCTCGACCTCAACCAGCTTCTTCTCGACCTCTAGGCGCTGCGTCGCAAGCGCAATGTTAGCATTCTTAGCGCCGGCCAACTCGGTTATTAGGCCGTCAACGGTAGATTGTTTGTCGTCTAAATCGGCCTGCCAGGTGGCTCCTTTCTTCTCTAATTCGTCTTTTGCCTCGGCGATCTCCTTGCCGAGCTCCTCCTTGGCTGCCGCAAGTTGATTTTCAAGATCGTTCTTGGCCGCCTCGCCCGCATCGATCTTTTGCTGCAGCTCTTCTCTTTCTACCTTGTGTGCCTCGAGTTGAGTTTCTAGGGCCGCCTTGGTATCTTCAAGTTGCTTCTCCAACTCGTTCTTTGTTTCCTCGAGTTGCTTTTCAAGAGAGTCTTTTGTCGCCTGTAGCTGCTTCTCCAAGTCGTCTGTCGTGGTCTCGAGCTGTTTCGCCAGCTCTTCCTTTTCAGCAGTTAGCTGCTTTTCTAACTCGTCCTTGTCGGCAAGAAGCTGCTTCTCCAGGGTATCCTTGTCGGCTGATAGTTGCTTCACGATTTCAGCGTTGTCAATTGATAGACTCTTCTCCAGATCGTCCTTGCTGGCCCTTTCTGATGCAAGCGCACTCTCGAGATCTTTTATGGCTACCTCGTTCTCGGTAATTTGTGCCCGGAAAACTACTATGCTCTCCTCCAAGTTGGTGATCTTGTCCTGGAGTCCCCGATTCTCTGTTGTGGCTTCGTCGAGGTCAAGTTGGAGCTTGTTCTGTAACTCCTCGATTGCCATTCTCTCATCTTGGGTAGGCTTCTTTACTTCCCTCAAGACATTGAGTTGTGTCTGGTACTGGCGGGAGAGGGCTTGTAGGTCGTCGCGCTCTATTGAAAGGCTCTTGAGCTTTTCGTCGCTGATAGCAATCTTTTCCTCCAATGTAGTCGTTGCAGTTGCTAATTTCATAATCTGCTGTTGGAGAAGTTCGTCTTGTTCCTGTTGTTTCTGTTCTTTCTCGGACATGTCCTTCTCGAGATTGACGAGCTTCTCCTCCGCATCGCTGCGGGCTTGTCTGAGACTGTCGCGCTCCTTCTCTATTTCCATGAGCACCGATTGTTGCCATTCGAAGTTGCTGCGGAATTCGTCGAACAACTTTCGCTGTTCTTCAAGATCTCGAAGAATGAGCTCCTTGGTATTGCGTTCCTGGTTCAACGCTCGCACGATTTGTCTGTTCTCGAGCACCTTCTCTGAAAGCTCCTCTGATGTGTCATCGAGCCTCCGGACAAGCTGCCTCCGTACAATTCGGAGATCCTCTGTGTCGCTCTCAAGTTGTTCAATCTTGTGAACTAGTTCCCGGCCCCCGATTCTGGCTAACTGCATGGATTGGGCTTCCGGTTGTGCTGTCTTGTTAGGCATGATCTGGATGTGCACAGTTCTCTTCCTACTCTGCTGCGATGGCGTCTTGGTCACCACCGATGACACCTCCGAAGGTGCACGAGTCCGCGGACGTGCTCTCACTCGACTCACAGTAGTCGGTAGCGGCACGTGTCGAACATGTCTGATGTGCACTGATGGTCTACTTCGCTTGACACTCGAGTAGTCTGAGGAGTAGTCTGATATCACACTGGTGGCTTGTGTGTTGACAGACAGTTCTGAAGAAGTTGAATTGACGTCTGTCTCGCCATCGTATCCAGCATATGTGCTGTTGTCAGAGGGATAGTATGTCGGTGAACGCACAGGTGAGTGCATTGGTGCTTGATGTGTCTGTACGGGTCTTGGTACTCTATAAAATCTTGCTGCAAGGCGCTCTTCTTGCTGGCGATTAGGAGAGTTCTTGAGAATGCCCCTGGGAGGTTTGGGCAGTTGTGAAGAGGAATTGTTGTATGTGGTGTCTGTATCCGACCCTGCCCCTGGCCTTGACGTCGACCGTTGTCTGGAGGGCACTTCAAGGTAGGTAGTAGGAAAGCCGCCGGGCATTGAAGGCGCCATCTCCATCGGCCTCCTCGAGAGTGTGTCCATCATGATGCCGTCCATTGATGAAGATGTGTGATGTTGGTTGTTTGTCGTATTCTGGCTGGATTCGGTTAAGGTTGTTAATGTTTAGGAGAGATGGTGAATAGCAGCCAATATCGTTTGATAGTTCTACTTGGTATGAATAGGAGGAGAAGTTAGTGTCTGCCTTTAGCATTGCGATGATTTTTGTTCAGGTGCCAGACAGTGTGAGGCGTGTGAGCTGGTGGTGGTGTTGTTTTGTTAACTCAGTAGGCTCAGATGCAGGCAGACGAAAGAGGCTGATGCGCTACGTCAAGAAAGGAGGCCGGAACGCAACGAACAGAAATACAGATGTACGATGTACATGTTGCATGAGAGAATGGGCCCAATGATACCTAGAGAACATGTGCGGTGTTGGCGTGACTATGCCTGAGTTGGCAAGGATCTCACGCGAGAGCCTTCAACGGATTGCTGTGCCTGAGTCACTGTGAGGCGCCCAATCAACCAGTTGAACGTTTTCAAACGGGGGTCAGGAGTACAGAGACCAAGCTGGCCGCCTGCGCCCGGGCAGAGAGGAATGTTCCTTCTCCCTCCGGGCATCCATTGCCCGGGGGAGTTGAAGGCAGGGACTGGTCGCCCAAGTTGGGCGGTTGGGCATGAATGCATTCCGCCCGCGACCCAATTGGCCGCTGTAAGGCCCCGATTTGCCACTTGCTGCCAAATCACAGCGACAGGCACAATTTTCCAGGCCATTTCCAATTCCACCACAGGGTAAGAAAGCCGTCGGTTGGGCAATCGGATGACGTCGCGCCGTCGCATCCGCCTATGGATGTCGTTGTTGGGGGTGAGGGACGCCGGCGCAAGGTGGTGATGGCGACAAAATTTGCCTCAGCCAGAACCACTGAGAGCCACTGAGAACCACCAAACAGCCGGCTGTGGACATGCATGCCCTGCGTGTGATATTGACCTTGGTAGCCGGCAGCCTATTCGTGTAGCGAGAATTGTCTTGCTGCTCTAGATCCCACAAGTTAAGCGGGCAAGACGTCTGACCTCAGACAAATCAGGGCAACCCAATTCCAATACATGACCGTGTAAGTGCTACTTACTGCACCCTGCCAAGCCCTGTGGCTGTGCGACTAATACAATTCGCTCCCAAAAGGGCCAAATTCGATAGCTGCTTACAGAACACACACACCAAGTTGAAAAGTGAGGCACTTGGAATTGACATTCATTGAGTTGGTTGGTCAAGTGAGAGATGGCAGGTGGCAGGACAGCCTTGATTAACAGCGATTGCGCCTATTTCAAAACTCAGCTCGTGGTAGTGGGGTGCTATAGTGAGATACGCTCATACCCGGTCAGAACACCTAATTACTATGTACTTACTTACAAGTACAATTTTACAATACCAATACCCTACCTCTAACTACCTATATGAATTAAGTAGGTAGGTAAATAAGTATATACCTACCTGTTGTTCAACTTCCTACGTAGGTAGGTAATTAATTAGCTCCAATGAATAGTTTCGCTACTTAGGTACGTAGAGCTCGCCCTGTGCGCGCCAAGTAATTAAGCCCACAACAACATTCTCACATAATTCTAATCTATCCCGACGCCCTTGCTAAAGTACACAAAATCTCCCATCAGGATGGCTTCAATTGAGTTTGTTAATCTGTTGTATCAATTGGCGGCGGCCATGGCCGATAGGTACAAAGGATTGGAGATAACTGACTCGCAAGGCGCCGTGTCTGTAACATTATATATTCAATCAGGTCTGCGAATGTAGTTATTGATGAGTTATTGGTTACTCTCAACATCGTGTTTGGCCAATAAAAACTTTACTCAGCAGTTGTCGTCTGGTTGTCTTGTTTCCACTAGCTTCTAGGCCACATAAGTCCCGACCCCATCGCTTCTTTACCCTTCTGAGCCCTTGATCCACCTTTGCAGTAGTAATGGTACATATGCAGCTGATGCTGTGTCCCCCTGACGATGGCTATCGTGGACGGCTGAGAGTGCTTCGATGGAGTCTGGTGACCACCTGACCCCTTTGATGCTTGAACCAATTGGTTAAAGACCGTTCCAACCTCCTCTATTAGAACTCGTAAGCGTTGGGAACTTCTTTCATTAGTCTATGCTCAGAATGTTTCGCATTGCCTGTATGTATTCTTGCATATGATGTGAACAAGCGCCTTCACTCAGTTCCCGGAATCTTTTGCATCAACCCAGCAACTTGGTTTTCTGGTAAATCCCACCAGATTCATTATACGGAAACAAAGCGAGGAACAAAACAATACATGTTTGGTCGGCTTGACAAGAATCAGAATGCCAGCTTGTCTTTTTTTGTTGAGTTTACGAGGATATCCAGCGGATTAACACGCTGGCTGATTTTGTCTGTGTAGCTCACATACCGGAATTTCATTATGCAAGTTGAACATTGGACTGTAAGAGTACAACATGAGTAATATGGTGTCCATTTAGTGATTAGTGAGCTGACAGGGCTCAACAACTAATAAAAGCAGCGCTTCTCCGTGGATGGATAGTGTGTCGTACAACATAGTCTTGGCCCAATTACAGGATCGTTTTCCGTATGTAAAAAATAGCATCAAATAGATTCTGACTATCATAGATTGCTGCATATTGGAGCTGTTGCTGCTCCAACCTCAAGTATTACTACGTCGAGACCACTACGCCCGATCTTTCACCACGCACCACTTCTAATTATGCTTCCAGAACTTTTTGAACAAACTATCTCCTAAATTATTAGGAACACGGCTTATCGATACACACAAGCCTCGCCGTCAAATAGTGAGTTGGCAAAATTAACACACACAATTCAAGGGTTATGTTGTGGGCCTCTTCTTGTAGATACATCAAGTGTAACCATATACTTGGCCTCTGTTCACTTCATACGTATTCGACCAGTTAATTTTCTAGGCAAATAAGAGTTAACTTCGCGCGTGCTTTGTGCGACTGTATCTGAGATTCTCGTAGAAATGCTGATGTATGTTGTCGTGTACAATCTGTACGGTCTAGTAGTCTCCAAGTCAAAGACCCGCACATTCGCTTGCGTTGTCTCTTGCAGTTGTTGATATTTCCACGTTGAAACACACACCTCAACATGTCACTAGGGTTACTTCCACCGAGTAAAGTTTCTGCACAGCTAAGGTGTAAATCTAGTTTCTCTCGGTCACGCTATAATCATCCCAGTGCTACTCAACACTTTTAGTTTTCTGAAACTTGGCCAGGACGCGCGTTATTTTACTTCTACACCCTACAATCAGATTGCTTGAGGCTGTATATAGTTAAACCAATTATAATTTCGCCACACAAATCCCTGTTTCTAAATAACAAAATTCATTGAAGGCTGGTGGGTATATGGACACAGTGCTGTTGCACGTCTATGTTTGGTTGGCTGAAGTCAGAGCTCGTGTTGATTACTTGTCTGCGCTGAGGTGGAACTTGTTTGGGATTGACGCCTCCCTATAGGAACTTCTCCATTGTGAAGTTTAAGTCGGAATCATCAGATTTACCTTTTCGACAATAGCCCTTGCTCCAGCTACGGTAACTACTGCACTCTAAAAATGCTATATTTTACAATCACCTGTCCGACTACTTGTCACAATCACTCACTTGTTACGATCATCTAGAGCAAAGGGCATGTGTCTATAACCGGAGAACAGCCCACGAAGATACAACGCAACAACAGGGTTGTTACGGCTCCAACTGTATAAGTGACTGCAGACGGTTAAGTCTCCGACTTGACAACGTTCTATCTTTTGATAGTGTTGTGGTATAGTGCTGCAGTTCTATTCTGTGACAAGGGTTTATACGAGCCCCATACTAGAGATCATGATACTAACTATTGCAACTAAATTTGATTGGCCAGTAAGTCTCATAGGTAATAACCAGGTTGTCATCACATGTTGAGTCGTATGTTGATCTTTGTGTCACGAGGCACAAATGTAGAACAAGGAGACCTCCTGTATATGGCCAAGTAGCACTCGGGAAGGCAGTCAGAGTCATTCGCGTAACAACCAGTGTCTATTGCTTGCCGTAGGCATGGATTACTGACACTTTGAACGCTGTAAATCACTATTTTGAACCTTTTTTTCCTATCCTCAGCCTCTTCTAAGGTGAGTATGAGCATATCTTATTCTACTCCATTCAATCCAACGTTGTCCATGCTCGTCCCCGCCTTGAATAGTTGTGGAAAGGTTCGCCTCAACTCATCTAAATGCGCAATCTGGTACTTGGAGGCTTGTTCTGCGGGAATGGGAACACCCTCTTCAACTAGATGTACGCTATTCCATCCTAGCTTTTCTGCCATACTACAGTTGTTGTAGTTGTCGTCTGTCAAGACTGTTAACAAAATGATCGTCTGCAGCATTATAATTATCAAGCTCACTTACCAACAAAGTAGCAGTCCTCCATGTTATGGGCACCTGCTTCCATCATCGCTTTTGCGAACATTTCCTCTTGCGGTTTGCTCACGAATGGGAGCGTGGTGTAATCACAATAGGTGATACCTTCAAACATGTGGTCGATCCCTAATATTTTCACCACTCGTCGAGCATGGTTGACATACGCGTTTGTGAAGAGCCATAGCTTGACCTTGCTCCGGTCAATGTCTTGGAGCAAACGGATAAGGTCGATTCTCTTATGAATGAGCTCGTCTAGTGGCAGGGCATCATCAACTTCAGAGTTGAAGTGGAGAGGGTCAACCTCATGATGTCGCATTAGCCCCCCAATAGCCAGGCCATAGTTCTGGTAGTACTGCCTGTGAAGTGTAACTGCCTCTTCAGGCGAAAGGTTGAGGTGCCGCTCGAAGTAGTCATGGATCAAGTCGGCCATCCGATGGTGGACTTTGGCACCTGGGCTACTGTTAGCTCAGAAACACCCTTCGTATACTCGTTTGGGAAAACTAACTTGCGGGATATAGGCAGTTGTCAATATCGCTACAGGGATGGTTAGATTAAGTAACAACCGGTCATCTTCGGTTTGAATGGACTTACAAGAAGAACACTTTCTTCGACGAAGCGGGATACTCTTCGGGTGCCATCGTTGAATTCGGTAACGACCAGATTGCGAAAAGAACAACGAGATCAAATTACTTTCTACGCCTCAGAGTCTGGAGAACACGTAAAAACGTCGAACACAAGGGGATAATTATACAGTTACTCGTCGAATGCCGGGACCGGATGGCGCAATATGCAAGGTATTTATTACTTTCGTGCCGAAAATGATATCCTAAACACACTCCCGTTTAGGAAATCAAGCTTTCATTCTCGTCCTACAGCACATTGCTCACAAGCCACCGGTGTGACGACATCACCATGGTTGTCTCAGGGCATTATAGCGAATAGTATCAACACGGGGGTAGAGCAAGCCGCCGGGCCTCACCGGGTTAGGAGAAGTGCCGGAACCGCGTGGTGGCTTGCGTTCCGGGGCGGACTACGCCAATCCTCTGATTGCTCATTTACCTTCCGTCGCATATAACAAGGAAATCGAAGCAATAGTCTATGCAGTGCTAGCCGACAATATGCATGTACGAATTCTTTTCTGTAGTTTCAGCTTGAGTCTTGTTCTCCTGGGCGGCTTTTTCTCTGCAGATCGGACACGATTTTGTGAATGACGTGTTACTAACAGAGGACACTAGAGTTCCCCTTACAGGCTTGGAGTAGAAGCGATTGGGTGTCGAACCGAGCCGCAATACAAAGAGGGGATAGTTAGATGCAGCTAAGATGCCAAACAAATTATCAGATCTTGTCAACTATAATATAGCCGGTTCAATACAGACATCCATGGAACAATAGTATCAAATTCCGGTTACCAAATTCATCGCGATGTAGGCTATAGATCGAATTCTCGAGCGGTTGGTAATTCGGTAGTCGAATTAAGTTGTAGCGCTAGTAGCTATTCAACTCGAGTGCCCACCTTGGGCTGGGATGTGATAGGTACCAAATGAGGCAAGGTACACAAGATCTACTGCAAGGTTAATGTAGATCAATATGCGGCTCCACAACTAGTCGAAGTTGACGAGACTCACCGACTTGAAAGCACAATATATTCGAGTTTCACAACAGCTAGCTCTATGAGAACAGTGGAAATAAAATGAATTGACACACGAAATCATTTCTAGTTGTGAATAGTTACTAGTGCGAAATAAACGAGTCAATAGAGCAATAAACTAAACCCATTCAGAGTCGGTCTCCAACTATTGTATTTGTTAATTCCCCTGCTTCACGGACATTGACTTAGTAGTAAACGGTATGGTCGATGGTTTAGGTAGCAGCTGATACTGCATGAGGCAGGTGAGGGGATACTTGCTTTTCGATCACTTATACAGTATGTTGTTCCGCCATTGGCGAACACGCAAGGAAAATAGCAAATTGATGTGCATATGACGTATATTCAGCCTACCCAGTCGATGCTATGTTTTGCACTAAAAGGCTCGGTACTCGAATCCCTGTTCGTCTATCCCTCGCCTACATCGCGGCACAAAACGTATCTCGGATGTGGTCTTGGGCGAAAATCAGGACTGTCATATATAACCTTCGGGTAACATCGATAGACATGGAGAAATTTCAATACTCATCCACCCTCGCCTTTTTCATCACAGCTATACCTTAGTCGTATCTCATGGCTGTGCTTAGTTCCTTAGTTTCCCTCTCCTCTGGCCATGGGCTGGTCCCCGTGCTGGTCGGTACAGCCGTCGTGGCTTGTACCATATTACTCCGGTTCATCATTTCCTACACACGGGCTCGCCTCCAGTTCCCAGGCCCGCCGGTCAAGAACTTTCTAGTAGGTAATCTTGACCAGACAATGGCTGATGATGTACACGAAAAGGTTTGTTACCCCTTGGCTTTAGAGATTTCAGTACACGTAGCTGAACTTTGTGTGTAGTGGATACAATGGAATCGAGAATACGGACATGTCTATCAAACTGTGAGTTTCCGCCTATTCATCTCTATGATCTCGCGTATTAACATGCATCAAGTGGAATGGCCTCTTCTCTCGCATGATATACATTGGCGACCCGCGTATCATCGCTGAGATTGCAACAACAAACTGGCCCAAGTCTGCGGCACAATACGATGGCTTCAAACCCCTTGATGGCGATGCCTTGTTCATAACAAGCAATCACGATAAATGGCGTATGCAGAGCAAACGGCTGGCACCAGCCTTCCAGCCTAATGTTATTGCACAACAATACTCTTGCCTCGCAGGACACATAGGGGCAAGTTAAAGACCACTGACCGTTTATCCTGTATGCCTTACGCTGACTGTCGTGCGCCTCAGAATTATATGCGCCAACTTGATCGTGCCGCACAAACCAACAGTGTTATTGACCTCTCATCCTTAAACATCATTCTATCGCTTGATTTCATTGGTGACATAGCATTTGGCACAAGCTTCAACGCGATTAACCAAGGGCCGGACTGCCGCATCGCGCAGCTCCTTGAGATGATTCTTCCCGAACTGATGAAGTGCGGACTGTTTCCTCTTAGGCAAAAAATCCCAATCTTCAAGAAGACAAGAATTATGAACAGTGCGATCACCGAACTACGAAATATGGCCTATGATGCTGTCAAGGACGCTCGTCGAAGTGATTTGACCGAAGACGGTAGTTCGAAAATCAAGCCAGGCAAGAAGATTTTCGAGATTTTGGCTTTGTGAGTAAACATAAACCTGAGAATTGAGAGTATTTGTTAACATAGATCACAAGACAACGAGAAGAAGATGGGAACTACACATTCAACTCTGAAGAGCTCTGTGACAATTACGGTATGTCAGCAATGTAGCAATGAGGTACTGACGTATAAGCTAATGAGTCCGATCATCTAGTTGCATTCTTGGTAGCTGGAGGAGATCCTACAGCGCACACTATGTCCTTCTTGGTCTGGCAGGTTGTAAGTTGTATCCCATGGTAGGGCAGTTGTGGTGCTAGCACTAACGTATATGTCATATAGCTCCGCAACCCAGCCATTTACTCCCAATTGAGAGCCGAAATTGACGCCTCGATTCCCTACGATGCCGAAGTCGCAACTCTAGAACATGTGAAACTGCCCTATTTGAATATGGTCCTCAAGGAAACGCTTCGATTTGGCTCGCCAGGATTTGGAACCTTCCGAATCTGCACCAAAGACACCACGGTAGCCGGAGTGACACTTCCAGCGAACACAACTCTCGCATTATGGAATCCCGCAGGTGAGTAGCCCGCATGCGCTCATGCACATTTCTGTGCAATGGTACCCTAGATGGATGAGCTAATATTCGGATGTTACAGTCCACCGAGACCCTCGATTATGGGAGAACCCGGACAAGTTCGATCCCGAGCGATGGCGATCTGGACAAGCAAAGTTGCGAGGGTCATACTTCCCGTTCTCCTATGGTCCAAGAAGTTGCACTGGTGCGTCCTTTTTAACATCTGCTCCGTGTACAGATTACTAATGCAGTCTTGGGATTATTTAGGACAAGGTCTTGCAATGCTGGAGATGACGCTCACTCTTGCTACGCTATTCCGACGTTACGACATAACTCCTGAACCTGGCTTCGAGATGGAATACCTCCCCAGTTTTACGTTGAAGCCGAAGAATGGCTTTCCCATTCGCGTGACTCGCCGGGAGTGTTAAAAGTACTTTGAACCGGAAAGGTCCTGTAGCACCATTTCTATGTGTCATCACATCCTTTTTCTGTAATACTCGCGGTTAACTCAACGCCACAGAATGCGTTGTACGGCTTGGTAATGGGATAAGTTAAGGATGAAATGAACAGATATGGACCAATCGGGACGAGGAAAGCTAGTCCGAACGACAGGGGGTCGAATGACCAGCAATCCTGGTCCGGCAGCTACCCGCGAAAGTGGTGTCGCCGAGATCGCACATAATATGAAGTTCTCATTTTGATAAGAAGAACTGAGAGACAGTCCAATGCGAGATGAAAAAGAAGTTTAGAATGATACAGATTCACGTACACGCAATATGATGAAGTGAACTTACCCACGAAATGTGCTAATGCTCAACATTGCTAAATATTATCCGATGATCATCATCAGGGTTTGCTTCCTTCTTGCATGGGTTCATGAACCTGGTTAGGCTAACACTAACAGATTAGCGAAAATAGTGGGATCGTACCCAGCTAAAAACGTCGTATCCGGCTCTATCCGCCGCGATCTATTCAATGATGTTAGATCGTTTTTAGTTACTTCAGTGACAAGGTTCAGGGCTTCTTTGAAATCAGGCAGCGGTAATCAATAGCACTAGTTAGCTGATATTTGACTTTGCTTTTCTTCTCGTACTTATTCAGTTGCATAAGACTTGTCAGAATTATTTAGCAGATTGATGTTAGTTCAGCATACGGAAAATGCCGCGCTCTGTGTTGTCAGTGCTGTTAATCTCTCAATGAGGTCCGGCTATGTACGGTTTGGTCCAAGACTTGAGGTTAGGTAAGTGGTCAGGTTTCACATTCACGTTATTTAAGACATTATGATAACCACGTTGACTTACATAATACGTTGGTCATCGATGTTAGTGCCGATGATGATCTGGGAATCCGATAATATGGAACTTGACAGTGCAACTTCAATTATTATCAATGCGGTAACGAGGTGTAAGATACCACTTCTAGAGACTGTTACATCAAATCTCTGTTCTCGTCACTGTGGTTTCACATCTGCTAATATCAATCAATCATTAAATTTCATTTTTATATACATAGCTCATAAGCTCCAACCCAGTTCACGTTCCGTTTTAAGCGCATCCTCCCCGGTGCCCTTATCATGACTATTCCTTCATGTGTAGCCCCGCCTTGAACTGTTTTCACTTTAAGCGATTGCCTCTGATCTATACTTCCTCATCCAACCTTAACAATTTACAAAAGTTTTCGTACACGGCCCACACATCTATCCCAGCTCACCATTTTCATGTAGAAGCACTCGATGATGGCGGTAATGACCATGCCACTCGCGACACCTGTCCAGGCACCCGGAAGCCCCAACCTAGGGGGACCGAGCTCCAACCACAAGGCTAGCGGCACAGCAGCGGTATAGTTCACCACAATCACTATGCAAGCGGCGACGGACTGACGCCCGAGCCCACGAAGTATTCCATTCGTGAAGCAAATGAAGGCATCAATAATCTGGAATAGACTCACAACCACCATCGTGGAAGCGGCAAGAGCATATACCTGCCCTGTAGAGTCTTCAAGGAAGAACTCAAGTATGTAGCGATGCAATGAATAAAGGATTAGGCAGTCTAAGCAACCCACCGTAGTAAACACGATGCCATACAGGGTCGCCGCACGACGGGCCGTACCTACTAAGCCGGCTCCGATCAAGTGTCCGATGCGAGTACTTATGCCAACACTCATGGAAAAGGGGATATGCCATGTCACCATGGAGATAGTGGTCAACACGGACTGTGCTGCGAGATGTTGTGTGCTAAGATGAGATGTGCTAAATGCCACAATCTGGAAACAGCCCCATTCCGCTAAGTTCACGGCAGAACCTGCAAATGAAAGCCTGACCATTGGTTTCCAATTGGTCCAGGCAGCTTTCGAGAATCCGCCCCAGCATTGGTGAGACCATCGCCCGGTCGGCAGCATGATGTAAAGTATAAGCAGGACGGGACGCAGGGTATTGGTGAAGGCAATGCCCAGCGCCGCACCGACGAGTCCCATGTTTAGCTGAAACGCAAAGAACCAGCTAGCAAAGGCGTTGATTGGGGTGCAGATCAGGAGGATGACCATGGCGACCTGAAAGTTTCCTTGTGCTTGAAGGAATCTTTTCAAGGCCTCGAACGATGCATATCCCGGTATTCCAAGGATGCTGACGCGTAAGAAAGTACCAGACATCACAGCCAAGTGCTCCTGCTTCACGAATAGCATGAGTATCTTGGGAGATGCTGCCCAGATAGCGCTGATAGGGATGGAGACAATGGTCATCAGAATCAACATGCGTTGCACATGAAGACCAACGCCCGTCGGGTTATTCGAGCCGTATGCCTGCGAGCATAGCGTATCTAGAGCTGTAGCCATGCCCTCGTAAATTGCAAAACCGGCAATGTTCATTGTCGTTATGCCCACACTGGCTGCGGCTAGATCATCGGCACTGAGGTGTCCGGCGATGAATGTTACTATAACAGACCATGTGTACTGGAGTAGGTAGGTGGCGACGAGGGGAATCGAGTATTGTAAGAGCAGTTTAAGTTCCGATATCCAGTCATAGTGAACATGTAAGTCGTCGTTATGGGAGTCTGAGGCATGTTTCGATGATTCGGCGAGGAGTGGTGTGGTCTCTGAGGGTGTTTGGTGCTTTCCTTCTTCTCGTGCTTCTGAAGACGCTTTGTGAAGATGCATGGTGTGATAGTTCGGTGCTCTTCTGACACTTGGTATTGATAGTAGATGATGACAAAACACTCCGAGTGAGTTGCTCAGTCTTCGTAGCTCATATATCTGCCCGTACACAGCCAAGTAGTACGAAGAGTCTAAACCAAGACGACTGAGGTGAGGAATGCAGTGATGAAAGAATCTGGGATGTGAATGAATGGCGAGGGTGTCGCCTCTTTTAGATGGAATGTCCGTGGGTACGTAACTCAAGTTGCCACGAACTAGGCTAACATTTCCCACTATGTTGATAACACTCAAAATTGTCTCAGACACACCTTCTTGCATCAGCCCATGTACACTCACGGTAGAACAATACAATAGTATTGTATTCCATCATTCACTCGTTCACCCCACAGGCTACACCAATTTAACATGCGGATACCCGTCCCCGGGATTTGATAGTACCGTGTAATAGTTGGGATACCTCACGGCTCCGTTCAGACCGTGATTGGCGGCGGCAGTCGTCTGCGGGCCATGTCGATCCCTCAATAGTCGACCGGCTACTTTCGTTTCCATTATAACACTGTAGACCCATTCAGCTGGGTAGTAGTAACGTAACCGAATCAGTGGTACACCCACGGCATAGCCTAGTCTAGGTCATGGTCTCACACTACCGACGGAGTGACCAGACCCCGTCCAAGGCGTTGAACGATGCACATGAATACCACGAGATCAGCTCTGCATGGGCCCCAACATTCTTGGGAACCAGCAATTGGTAATCAATAATCGTGGCAACAGGTTCACTTACCATCATACAGTGCGTTGCGGCTTGTACTGCCGTGAAGTCTGGACCGATTACTGCTTCACGCTGCACTCATCGGTCGCATGCAGTCCCTAGTCGCCAGATTTTGGCGTGCCATGCGGCCGCTCTGGCCCATTTCAGCTATTCTTCATTGCACGCTGTAGGTAGTGGCATACACATATTTCACCGGAAATAAGGTTTCTCGGATGGCTGATCTTGGGTGAAAAGTAGAAGGCTTGGCAAATTAATTGATGATAGCCAGCTGTATCGGCATGAGCCACAAAACCTCGGATCGGGGTCCATTACCGTGAATCAACCGAGGAACTTTATAAAGCATCATGAGAATGGGATAAACCGAATTCGCGCTATCGGTTTTCAGCTCACTAAATTTTACTCGGCTCGCAAGTTAGGATGAACAGACTGATAATCACATAGGAGCAAGCGGGGCTGTAAATATGTAGGGATTCAAGGATCATCCACTATAACGCACTAGATCTACACTAAGTCGCCAAGGAGGGTCTACAGGGGTGGCTTACTGGGATAGCTACAGGGGTTTCTATTGGATGGCAACAATTGCTAGCCTTATTGGCTCAACATCCAGACACTTCGTCTAAAGTCTAACACAGATAAGAAATACGAAATGGATTTGTCGACTCTAGTGAAGCATAGTGAGGCGGTTCTGTGAAAGTCAGAAGCGAAATCGGCGAATAGTTGGGGCTAGATTGTAAACCGGTTTCGGCACGCTCTCGTTGATTTGACGTCTCGTCGGCACATGATACGGTTTTCTCATTGGAAAGACTTCGCGAGACGAGACCCCAACCATGGGGTATGTGCACATCTAAGATAACGCGATGGGACCGTCAGATCTAAGTTCAGGAGTTGATCACAGCGCTCTACTATAGAATTGGAATGACGACAAGCCGTCTTACCCCGCGGGAGAGGCGTCATAGAGAAAAAAAATATGAAAAAAAGCAAAAGGACAAATCTTGAGCGTAAGTGACCCGAGAAAACTATATGCTGACATACATGTCTATTTCGCTAATACGGATTAGGACCCGATTAGCCTCATCTGATAAACTAGGTCTTGGATATTGGCTCGATTGGTCACTACTCAACAGGATACCGTACCAGCCGAGTCAGCTTGCACGATCGCGAGTGGTTTCATACCTTAGCGGCACACGAAAGCTGTGGCTTTGCCGAACGGCCATTCCAATACGCTGGTTCGAGTCCCAATTCGTCATGATCGGCAGACCAACGTGCCGGCAACAAGTAGGGGGTTATTGCTCATGGAATCCATCAGCTCGGATTGAGTATGGAGCAAGAGGCAAGATGTCAATACACATCCTAAAAGAGGGCGCTTAACTAGCCTACCTATTCTCTTAAGGTAGTGTAACTAGACTGAGCTGCAGAAGGCCTTCCTATTCCGACAAATAGCCAGTGCATAGGGTCGACCTCAACACAGGGGTCATAGTTCGACGGAGGCTTGGCTTTTAGAGATGGTGGCCGGACGATTGGTATTCGATAGATGGGACCAGTCGGTTCACTCGGAGTCTTGTCTAATTACCTAATTGAAGGGTCTCGGTTGCCTTCTTGGTAAGCCCCAAAGCTTCATGCGTCAAATTCCCTAGAGGAGTGGAGCGGACCATACCTAAGGTGTATACGGATATATGTATGTTGTCGTCCCATACCCAACCAACTCCTAATCCGGTTGCCCAACGCTTCCTATTTGGACTTACTTGGGAATTATTTCAAAAACATCAAAGGGCGATAAGCCCGCGGAACCGGCCACTAAAAACAGCTTGATTGCATCACGTTAGGTCTTCGAGCTAGGCATATCCCTGGAGCAGATCTTTAAGACATATCGGTGTTAGTTGAAGACTATGATATCCCACATGACTACATTGATCTATACACCATCACTCCTTCGCTAAAGGCTGAGGACACGGCAGTTCATCCGAGCGGCTAGTTCATTGAGCGCTTACCTCATGGTGAAGGGTAGATGTGCTGCAATACATCAGATCTAGACGCTGAAGGGTGCAGAGCTAGCATAGACGATCATAGGACAGGCGATCGATAACCATGGATGCCTAAAACCTACATGTACTCCCAAGTCAGCACTGCTTGGGGGCCATCGATTATCCCAGGGATCACTCCTCGAAAAAAGTCACGGCGATTAGCGGAGAACTCGATGTCGTGGAACTGTTGATCCCTCAACTACGCTCACATTCCAAGTCTTGCATATCTCTTCACTTGTATTCACATACGAAGGGGCCGACATCAATACCCGGATTTAGATCCGAAAAACTCCGATATAGGCCGGAAAGCGACCTGTTGGTCACATCGCATATGCTAACTAGGTCATTTTTACTGTTGCAGGATTCAGTTTTCCATGCTGACTTGCATACTGCACCTGTCGGGGTTAAGTCGCACACTGACTGTTTGACGAAAGTCGGAAGATTTCCTCCAAACCATGTTCAGTGTAACCTATTCCAGTTATTTCGTGGTGTCACGTCCCGCTGTCTGCCAATACTCTATCAGTCTCACGTAGGCTAGGTGATATGAAAGTGAAATTTCTCATCTCAACTTATGCCTAGTGCCCATTAACCCGTCTTACATCTCCTCGGCAGTTTCACTTGCCCCCTTCGCCCGTTTTCTCCTTTTCCCCTTCGGCCCCCAATATTCGCCCACATATCGTTTCTAACATGGACAGTTTCCGCGCTTTTGTTATGTATTCTCAGATTTCTAAGACATAAAACTGCCGCAAAGGATCCAATTCACCATGTCTTGATAAATATCTATAAAGCTTAATCTCTCTAGACCAGACGTAAGGCAATCAGTAGTAACCTGCACGCGCTATTTTACTTAGCATAGCCACAATAACGAGTATTGAGGCACGTCTGTCATCATGTATCAGCATTCATAAGTAGTACTAAAGGGGGTATTAGGATATTTTCTAACATATGGAACGTACTTTCTCAAATTATTTAGTTGAGCTTTATCTCTCTATGAAGCGAAACCTCTCAGTTATAAAAGAAGATATTGCAGATGAAACACTAGGCGAGCAGTCTCACTATGAATTGACCACGTCAAACTACCTACGGACTTCCTATTACTGACTTTTTCAATCAGGCCAGTTTTCTTATCTCTGTAACAAGACGAGGCAGGACAACCATTCCTCCCAGTCGTGCATAATGCACCATACAATAGAGAGATGCCCCGACATGCTCCATGAATATGAGAACATGAGAACACCCACCAGTCATGTCATACTTTCAACAGAAATCATTCCGGCCATTCGCCTAATCACCACTCTCAACTATACCTCTCTGGAAACACTACAGAGGTATAAATTGGCCAAACATCTGAGTGAATTTAGTTCACATCAATAGGAATCTTGTCAATCTTCTGCTCTTCGCCATCCGCAACTAAGGTGACTTCGAACGAAGCACCAGAAACCATCACCTTATAGGTGTAGCACCACTCACGATAGAAGGCCCCATCATCATTGCAATACTTTTGGTATTGCTCCTTTCGATAGGGGGTTCGGGCAGTGAATTCAGCAACCTTGCGAACATTGCCTTGTTTTCTCGAAGGAGGATTTAAGTCGGCACAGGCATAAACTGTCTCAGTGAACTCGCCCCATCCTTGTTCGTCAATTTTCCAATAGCGGTAATAGTCATATGTTTTCGCCTTCTTCAATAGTATGTCTTCTCCCTGGAATAAAATGTTGAGTACGTTCTCGTTATTGAGGATACGTTCAAACATACCCGTTTGACAACCCATTGAATCTGATTATCAGCATACCAGCGCCTTTTAAAGAAGCACCAGATTTTATCTCGTGGGTCATGGACTCCCTCTACGAAAGGGGCGGCATAGTCCCAACCGTAGTTGAATCGAGCGATGCGGGACCGCACTAGTTGATGTCCATTATCGGTATTTGAGCTTGATTCGGCACCGAAGAGCGCTGCACCACGACAGATCGCGGTCCACCTAAGAATTTGAATGAGCTGACAGCAATCTCATAAAACATCATGTATATATTTCACGCTTACGGTTTCTCTAAACGCGCTTGAAGGATTGTGATTCGGTTGTCGACTTTTCCCTTCAGGTAATTAAACATGTAGGGAGATCGTCTAAATCCACCTACAAGAATTACAAGCTAGTAATTTCTGATTAGTTCATAAATCAAGGCAGAATTTAGGTATACATTAGCAGAAGATTAGCATACCTTGGGTAGTCGTAGCGTTTTGGCGTTGACAGCGGTTACCTGTTTTTCAAGTAATGCACCAGTTTGCGAAATGATTTTGTCAAAGATTGGTTGAACCCTCTTTCTTCAACATATAATCCGTCAGTTTCTGTCATTCGGTTCCTCACATAAGTTATAGTATCTTACGACGAGAACCGGAATTGGGCAATCTGTGCCCGGCTGGGAAGTTCGACTGTGTAATAGTCTTCCTCTCCGTTGAAAGCTTCCTTAATACCGTGCTCCCACTATTGGTATTAGTCAGCTGGGCTTGATAAACGATCCGTTAAGGGAACTTAGGCTAATATCGAGGGACGATACGGCCGAATATGATGGACGGTACGTACCTCGTTGTTCATCATTCTTCTAATATCAGACTCATTCATTTTGTTCCATGATGCCTCTCCAATAGCGTTTTTCAAGAATGTCTCAAACTCCTTGTCAAGAAAAGTGCCGCCGCACAAAGCACCTTTACTCAGATATTTCATTAGTTTTCTGCAAGGTCTGGGTGACAGCAGACTTTACCTTCGCCCTCGACACATTCTGATACCGAAAGTGGCTGTACCGTGTTTATTTTATAGCTGATGATGTCCCTGGTGTACAAAGGAGATTAGTGTATAAGCTATTTCGAAACCATGCTAACCACTTACACAGTTCCACCGCCAGCATCGACAACAACAAACGAGTCGCCGACTTGCAGGTCTGCGCGGTCTTCGAGCTCAGGCATAGTGGCGATGGCCGCAGCTTCAGGTTCTGAGACAAAAGAAAGAGTGGTCTTTCCAGCATCCCGATGCTCGAAAATGCCTGCAAGTCCTGCAGCTGCATGCATGCGATTTCTAGCGTAGTCGGTCCAAATTGCTGGGACTGTGAGAACGACATGGAATGGCATTCCGTTGATAAGGTCCTTGCCCTTTGCCCGGGAAATCTGCTCCAGGACGTGACCCCATAGCACTCTAAGATATTCACCAACTAGCTGGACAGGTGTTTTTCCAAGCTTAAGAAGGGACTGTCTGGCGTCGTGGAGATGTGAGGAATCCTTCATGTGTTTTTGCAAGTCTGCATCATTGAGTAGAAGCAGCTTGAACCACTCGATTGTTTTGGCGCCGGCGGGAATTTTGAATCCCCACCAAAGTTCCCCGTTCTCATCATAGTGCATCTTTGAGGGCACCTTAGATCGATCTGAGTTATTGCGGCGGATGTCATGAGAAGTTTCCCATAAGGTAACGACCTCGGGTTGACCAGGCGAGGAACCAGGCTTGCAAATGAGCCAAGACACACCCGAATACCTGAGTTTGTGGTTAGCAACAACTGCGCCTTGGCGCCGTGAAGTGACGAGTACAGGGACCTAGCCAAGTAACAAGAATAGAAGGATAGCATGCTTACGTTGTGCCGAAGTCAATGCCGACCACTAGGGTGGTTGGACCCTTGGAAAGCGACATTGCGATGATTTTTGCTCGTGAGACTGAGGCTCCCAAGTGAGAAAGTGATGGGATTGAGAAAAGAAGGGAGTGCTGAAGCTCAATTGCAAAACTTGCAACGGACAAGTGGGAGGTGGAAGACAGAAGATTTGCTGCCCAAGTTGTTTCCTCGTACGGCAGGTGAATCTACATCCAGGCATGCAGGTAGGTAGGTAGGTACGGGGGATAAAAAAGGAAGACAGCAGAAGTTATTGTAAACAACTAGAATAAGGAGGTACCTAGGTACTCAGGTTAGGTGCCTACCTCATGTACCTAGGTGACTTAAAACAGTTGGGTGATTAACACGGGAAGTTTGTGCATGGTTGTGTTTTATAATATCAATAGACGTACCTGCCGCAGTTGCAATACAGAAGGCACTTTCCCGAGTAATTTCTTGGCCACAGTTTCCTACCTAGGTCAGGTAGGTCTTTAAGATCATTCCACCCTCCACCACCCTTGCTAACTTAGCCGAACAATGCGTTCTTTCTCTTCTTGACTATGTTGTAAAATTGGTAATCCAAGTCCAAAGCTTTTCTGTGACAGGAAAGACTCGAGAATAGGTAGGTTTCTGAGTAAGTTTCACTTAAGTAATCTTATATCCTTATTTATACTAAGATAGCAGCTTCACAGTTCCATCCCATCTCTAGTGAGCAGAAACCCTGAAAGGCTCAATCTTGTGCGATACATAGGGAAGCATAATGTCAGGTCGCTACGATCAGACAAGAGACCACACGAGCGGTGACGGTTTATCTGCCAGTTCTTATGACAATCAATCGACTGTTACCGGAGGCGTTCAGGTTCATCAGCAGCCCGAGGCCAGTCAGTCCATGGCACAACATCCCCTGACTTACACTCAATATCTAGAGATGGAGTTTTCAAAGAAATGCCAATCCATCCAAGACTATTTGCGGCGATACGTTTGGCCTTGGCAAACGCCCGAGGCCAGTCCAGGCGTATACCCCGTTGGCATTGACCCAAATATTAATGAAGTCGTTTCTAAGGACTTTGTAGCAAAAGCTTATCAGAACCAAGTAGAGCTTCGCGACCTCAGGCAAGCTCTGAATGAGAAGATGGAAGAATGTGACAGAATCAGAGAGCACTGGCAAGCTGCTATTGGAAAACTTAGTGATCTTGAGTCATCGAAGGAGACTTTCATGGTTGACGATGCTGAGATGAGATCACTATGGACTCAGCTCCACTACAACATCAAGCAGTTGACTATGGCATATTTGCATAGCCCTGTCTCCTTGAGCGAACTGACCGAGGAGCAAGTGTCGTTGCTTAAAGCAGCCAATCCAATGTACCAAGAATTTCTCAGCGCCAAAGGACAAGTGCATTTGTTTTTTCAATCCTTGGTGTGGATGCATCTTACAATTTTAATTTTCCGGAGCCCAACCATTGTATGGGGAGAAAAAATCTCCCTGGCTTTTGAGAGACTACTCAGTGTTAGCCATGGTAAGCTCCAGATCGCAACACTTGCTGTAACTTTTTGCTGAACATTACCACAGGCTCCGCAGAGGACTACCACCGCTGGCGTGCCGAGACGGGAGGTATTATACACAAGGCAAGAGGCGTACACAACAAAGTAGAATGGAATGTTAAGGAAAGACTTCACTCGAACATCCTGCAATTCGTCTCGAAGGAAACATTATCCAATGAGAAGCACAGGGGCATCATCCACCGCTCTGTGGAACGGATTGTTGACAAGGCTATCGAGATCGCTGTGTTCTTCAACAAATCACGATGCGCTTACAAGCTTAGGAAAGTAGCTCACAGAGAGCACTTCAGTCCCAGGACCATGGAATATGACGAAGAGTGCGATGCACCTCAGGTCGACTTGATGATTTCTCCCGGACTGCTCAAATTTGGCAACTCGAGAGGCGAAGATTATGACCAACGACTTGTTCTCGTCAAGAGTCGCGTCTGCACCTTGAAGCAGGACACTAACGAGGATGGAGAGGAGGACGAGGACGATACTGATGGAAGTGATGGCAATGAAAACGAGGAAGGAAAAGACGATGATGAAGAAGAAAGTCTTATTGAGCTCTAGGCATCGAGTGGGATCAGAGCTCATGGAGAAACGGGATGCTGTCAGTGGAAAGAGGAGACAATGGGACAGGGGATCTGTCATAATGATATCCGCGACGTGGATTGTGATCTTTTCGCTGTTTGCTGGCTTCCAGTCAGGCTTTTTCAATTTTGCGCATTTCATCTGACTGGGATAGATGCTAGTTTAGGTATCTGATGTAACGGATTCAACATCCGCAGAAAAGTAACAAGTGATTTCTCATATTGCCTACGTATTGTCGCTGATTCCTATTGTGTCCTGAATTAAGAATGTTGTTCGTATGGTGTGCTAAACTCCGGGATACGGTGATGAAAACGGGAGTCGCGAATTTCTCGTGCAAAGAGAGGGATTGCTATGAGGCGCCATCAGTAATGATCTACCGTGCTAGAAACATCATAATAAGCTTTCTCTGCGGCTCGGATGTTCTCTCTTTGTAATTGGATTTGTCTCAATCAGACTTGAAGATACCCCCTCGCGGCGATTGCCTGGTCACATTATTCATCCCATCTATAACATCAATACGCGTTTGCTCCTCAACTTCATTCGGAGTAGAGTATATGCAACATTACGAGCAATTATGTAGGAGCATTATATGTTCGTCAATAGTATTGTCATTGCTGATTCATTAGACTATTATCTCACATTATCGACTGTTTCCGATGTCTCTTTTCCTCAATCTATGCACCACCAGCGGGACCGCCAACCCAGCTAGGGTTCAATCGAAGAACCACCTCGCGCTCCTTGTAAAGGCCATCAACCAGTTTGTTGAACCAAGTAGCCATGCGCAGAGCGGCCTTGGCAACTTGGATCTCAACAATGGGGAAAGCGCCCTCGGCATAGCCGCTGGTGGCAACATCGGTATTGTTGAAGATCTGGGAGTACACATAGTCGCAGGTCCACTCGTTGGTGTCGCGGGCCCAGGTCAAGGCGCATCCGGCAGGTCTGCCGGGGTCGCTGCAGGACACCCAGTCGGCGGTCGGGATGAAGAAGTCGTCTTGCTTGATGCGCGAAACGATCTGCTTGAAGAAGGGCTGCAATGTATCGTTCTTGAATGAGGTGACTCCCGCTAGCTTGTAGATTATTGCGCCATCCCAGATCTAATAAGCCGAGTGTCAGCTTTGCGTGGCTGTGGAATGGGAGGGGGAACACAAACCGAGTGCAAATTCGTGGTAACACCGGCAAATGTGACAGGGAAGAAGTTCCCACCAGCCGCGACGCCGCTAACGTGCAACGGCTGTGTCACGTCGCCGTGGAAGTGTGTGACAAACTTGACGGCATTGGCGCAGGTCGCATTCTCGCCATGAAGAATCTTGCCAGCCTTGGCGTCTCGGATACAGCTCTTCAGAATCTGAGTCTGGTTGGTGAGAGCACTGACGATACTCCCTTTCAAGGTGGTATCCCGGTTAGGATAGACTTAATAAATTGTCAGCCATTGTTCAACTCCGTCGGACTCGGGGCATATGAGAGTATGCTCCTTCGAAGTATAATGGTTCTACTCCTGACATTGATCCTGACTGGGGAAATAGCACTTCGCTCAACTCACCATTACAATAGGCTGGCGGATTGTCAGCCGGGTCAATGTAGTGCCAGGTCCCGGTGTATGCGCCTTCGGGGGTATAGCGGTAACTGTCAGCCCAGGCGCCGACTTGACCAAGACTTCCTTTATATTGAGGCTCCAGCAACTGCTTGACAATGGTGCGCGTGAGGGGCGTCAGGAATTCTTCAGCGGCATAGGCGATTTGCTGATGCACTGTTTTGGCGAACCAAAGTTAGCAGAGAACGGGCCGCGGTGTCATTGAGCTTCGTAAAGGTTTCTTACCATCAGTATTCCACGCAAGAGCCGGTGTGGCAAAGACGCCAGCGAGGGCAATGACCTGAAAGGTGCGCATTGCGATTCAATTGACTTCAGCTGAACCTAGATCGCAGGTTGCAAGGAGAAAGGGAACGAGAGCGCACGCCGGGAATAAAAGTCAACAACGGCAGACAACATCTTGTTTATATGAGGCTCAGGGTTCGTTGCGGTCCACCAACGGCGAGTCCTTATCGCGGTGCGACATCCGAAGATCTCTATCTAGACCGTCTTGGCAAAGGCGAGAAAGCGTATCGGCAGGCATTTTTATCGAACCGAGCAGCGGTGAGCCTGGCGAAGCGCTGTCCTGAAAAAGAAGTTCAGCGAACGACTCGCGATCGCAATGGGTTTGTTAAGATTAGCTGAACATTGACCTAACTATTCCGGTTAGCCTATCTAATAGTTAGTGGGGGACCTGTAGCTGAATGTCCCCCGCGAAGTCCCGAAAGCTTGGGTCGCAGCTACGCCGCCAAGGCCTTGGAGTCTGCTTCACATCTGTTCGTTACTTTGTCAAGATTGATTCTCATAAGATGTTACATGATAAGATTCTCTATCTACTCAACTGCCATGCCCCAGAAGGACTGAGTCCTAAATCCCCGTGCTCTCGTTGAGCAATGAAGCATTGTCAGCGAGGCACTTTTGCAACTGTGATATGATCACAAAATCACACAGAGGAGAGAGTCAAGAAGAAACCGAGGGGTATGTTTTGGGTTGGCATGATGCAGGTTTAAGGAGCCATGATCCTCGGGTACCAGCACGCTTTATATCTTGGACTAAGCATTTCTGAAAATAAACATCCTACATTAGCGTTCTGTCATCGCTATGCGGCCCGGCCCGCATTCAATATCGAGGCTCACTCCCTCTACCATTGCTGCATAGAAACTGTCGAGGCGCAGATATCTTCAATGGAAATGACGGCCGCCTCATCAACCACGTCGCATCGGATTACTTCCGAGCTGGCGCCAGCTACGTCTAATCCCTCTACAACGGCGGCAGTTCAAGAGACTCCGGCTAGTTTGGGGGGAAATCCCATTCTATCCCAAGATGGAACGGATTCATTTCAACAGACTGCTAAGGCATGGGCGTCGTCCTATTTCTATCAAGAGATCAATCCATTCTTCTCTCGCAAATCTCTCGACCGCAGGCAAGAATTGCACAGCAGACTCGGTTCCGCTGCCGATGGCGGGGGAGACTGCAAACTCTTCCTTCAATCTTACCGATGACATCTATACGATGTAGGAGCTGTGAGAAGTATAACTCTCACAACGATGTTCCCGTCCCCTCCTCCTAGCCGAATTGGCCATATAATCGAGTCAACCAATCCACACTCAGGATACGTCTTAGTTACATTATCAAAATATCCTGATCATAGACCGGCTGGTTTGTATAGACGACCAGTTCGAGGATCCTCTACTTCGAGTATGACCGGGTAGGTGCGGGGCTGCACAACTTATCCTTTGAGAGACAGAACACCACTCACCGTGATATCCTTGGAAGAGCGAATGATAAGACAGGATTACACTTCCTATTTCATGGAATATGGACTTGTTCGCTGAGTAGTATTACCAAGAAAATGAATGCCAAAAAGCTTCTCGATGTTGCTATATGACCCACAACTCGTTTTCAGCCGCCAACGATCGCCTTCTCACGACGACAGCCAGAGCCTCACGACATACTCTGTGTAGCTTATTTCTTGCTGGTGTGGATGAGACGCGCCGATTTGTCCAAAATAAGCCAAACATTCTTTGACCAATCTCGTGCAGTCTCGCTTCAACTCTATGACCGTCAGCAACTACTTCTATGCAATATAAAGCAGGATGATGTTGAGTAAAGCAGGATGATGTTGAGTATCCTTGCAATATATCATGATGTAACGCCGTCCAGCTGCACATGAGAGTCAGAGATGATCGTTATAGCCCAGATCATCTCAGCAGGAAACAGTATGACATAACGGTACACGCGGCGAGGCGGGAAACACTAAGGCGTGAACGACAAAGATCTGTGATACTCCAATACTATTTATGCAGGCATGTTGCTCAACAAGAGGAGACTGAAATAGAGACTGTGGGCCTCGATAGGATCATACGGCAACTTGGCTTTGGAACCATACGCCTAACAGTTCTTTCCTTGATGTTTATTTCGGAGATGCCATCGGAGATAAGATGGCAAGTCAGTTGGATCTATTCCAGTCCTCTCTCCTCTCCCCTTTAATATTCTCCTATATAAGGACTCATCTTCTCCTTCAGTGCTCAAAGAAGAAAACCTTAGCAGAACATTCCACCCGGTGAACTTACCGACTCACACACATACTGTGCCTACTCGAGATAAGTTATCATGTCGACCCCAGTCTGGCTCATCACCGGCTCTTCTAACGGCCTTGGTCTCGTCTTGACCCTACATGTCCTTCGCGCTGGACACCGTGTGGTCGCCTCGGTGCGCAGCAAGGCAAAGTCTGCTGATGCTGTCAAGAAAATTGAGGAGGCAGGCGGCTCTGTGATTGAGATGGACATGACCGAGTCTCAGGAGAGCATTGCCAAAAAAGTGAAAGCTATTGGGCGCATCGACTTTCTTATCAACAATGCTGGCTATTCCATCCTTGCCGCTTGCGAGGTCATCTCGTACGTCAATTGCACATACGTCCTTTCTTGTGTTGTTCTGTTGTTCGGTTGAGGCCCTCGTCACTCGACCGTATCTGGATGCGCGTGAGATACCGCACTAACGAGTGAGATAGTGAGAAGGAAGCAACCCTTCAGCTAAACACCAACTTCTTCGGTCCGCTGTACACAATGCAAGCGGCCCTCCCAGCCATGCGGGCTCAGGGTTCCGGTACCATTGTCAACGTCAGCAGCGTTGCTGCCCAGGACCCATTACCGGCGTGCTCCTTATATAGCGCATCGAAGGCCGCCCTCGAAGCGGCATCTGAGTCGCTCGCGTTAGAAGTAGCGCCTCATGGCATCAATGTGCTGATCGTCGAGCCGGGTAACTTCCGTACTAACTTTGTCAGCGCTGTGAGTACTTACTTCCCCCCTTCGAAAGCATTAAACCCTATGTGCAAATAACCCCCATTTGCAGCCTCGCAAGCACAGGCTTCTTTGAAAACATCTACTAACCTCCGGCATAATAGTTATCCGATGCCAGTCCAAACCCTGAGAGCATTCCAGAGCATTACGATAACCCAGTTGGCCAAATAGTCCGTAAGTTCCTTACCGTCCACGGTAAACAAATCGGCAATCCGGAAGAGGGTGTCGCGCGAATCTTCGAAGCGGTTACGGGTGAGGGAGGTCCAGCGGGCCATCTGACGGGCAAAGTAAGGAGACTCGTTCTAGGAAGTGACGCGTGGGGAAGAATGAAGCGGAAGAGCGAGAAGCATATGGACGAGCTAAATCTGCAAGAGGAATCTGCGAAGAGCACAGATTTCCATGAATAAACGAGGATAGAGAATTAGATGAATGAACTCTTAGCCACTACAATCAGGACCAGTCTATTTGAGAGGTCCAATGTTCAGGGACATAATGGTGCTGTAGATGCCTTCGTCTAAGTTCGGCATGACTATTGAGGCGATCCTAGATCAGGAGTTGGGAGATGCCTGTTCAGACCCTTCAACTTCTATGTTCAGGCTCGTACCACTCTACTCACAGATCTCACTCAGGTGTTGAAGTTGCTGACACCTAGCACAGTACACAAGTACGCATCTGCGAGATCTCGATTAGGTAGATTAAAGACGAGTCGGTTTCGGGGGCATGAAGATCTCGTCAAATAGCATGAACTAACCAACTTTAGTAATATGTTCCACTATTTTATCAAATTCTGCCAGATAATTCGTTACATAGCTTTGAGCTTTTAACCCACTAAGCCCACTTTTTATACAGCTTAGCAAGTATTTATTATTAATACATAATCTGTTTTTTATATACAAAGTTCTTTGTTTTATAGCTATAATTTAATTTTAAGCAAAAGTAGCTTTTTTATAAAGTTATTTATATTATAGCATATTTTAATTATTTTATCTTAATCCTTTTATTTAATTATATGTTGCTTTAAGAAATAATGTTAACAGAGCGACTTAGCTTGCTAGTAGTTTTTGCTTTAGCCAATCAACTTGCTTAAAATCGGCTCAAAGAGGCTAAGCTTCATGCTATTTGACGAGATCTTCATGCCCGCGAAACCGACTCGGATTAAAGACCTCGGCACATGGTACACGATAGTAGCACCTTAACCGGATTAGGGCAGCTTTGCAGTCCCGCCTTTCCACTTTTCTAAATCAAGATGCCGAGCGTCCCTAGCCTAGCTCGGGGATCTCTTCGATTACCCCACGACCCCACGTAGGTACTATGTTGGTGCCTCTCGATCACGTTACACATACGCTTAGATGATGAACATAGTACAATATTGTGAGGTAGGTGGGATAAGAGAACTCTACCGATGTCGGATTATCGAAATCTTGAACGTTATGCCATTGGGTGTGTCTAGTTGGGTGACTTAGCTAGCTTGGATATTTTTCTGCCACATCATCCTTTGTAATGGTTTGCGAGTGTGTTGTCGTATCCAACCATACGTATGTGACTTGGAAAGAAAAGCGATTGATCGAGTTGGACTAATCAAGTTCTTTTTAAACCAGGATTAAGAAAGTGCGTAGCAGATATCGGCTGATAGAGCGGTCAGTCGACCTATCAAGGGAGGCAACGCCGCCACCATGCGGACTACGGTACTCCGCACAGAGCCAGCTCAGCTAAGGTGTGATTGAACCATTGCCAGTGGGGACGACCACGAAATAAATATCCTCTCGAAGCTTTATTCAGCTATGAATTGTCTGACGACTTGCATTCATCTTATGAAAAGACTCTTTTAATGTTAGCATAGACGTAAGAACCAGAGATCGTCTCTTTTCCATACATATTCGGCTCTTATAGCTTCCGCATTGTCCGAGGTCCGAACGATCCGCGTTAACATCCACGCAAGAAACTCGTTCTGGACGAGCCGGTGAGTGAGTGACAGTACAACACATATCCTAGAGCTCCATCATACGAATACCTCAATATGGAACTCGACACCGAAATCATCATCATTGGGGCCGGAATGTCCGGCCTCGGCTTAGCTGTTCAACTGGTGCGGCAGTACGGACACCGGAATTTCGAAATAATCGAAAAGGAATCGGCTATCGGTGGTACGTGGTGGGTGAATTCGTATCCCGGATGCGGTGTGGATGTACAGTTATTCCTCAGAAATAATACCAAACTCTAGAGTCATTATCCTAACTGATTCGTAGATAACTGCGCATCATTACCAGTATTCGTTTGAGTTGAATCCAAATTGGACTCGCAAATATCCGCTACAGGACGAGATTCTTGATTATTATCAACGTATTGCTGACAAGTATGACATCGAAAAACACACAAGATTCGAATCTGTCGTAACATCGGCTACTTGGGACGCGTCTTCTGGGACATGGGTCGTCATCGTCAAAGACTTGAAGACCAAAGAAGCTTATCAGCGTCGGTGTAAGATTCTTGTCTCTGCCATCGGACTCCTCTCAACGCCCAACGAATGTGACATTCCCGGGGCGGAATCTTACGAGGGCCGGATCTTTCACACGGCGGAATGGGACCACTCATTCAACTGGAAGGGCAAAGAGATGGTCGTGATCGGTTCGTATCCTTGACCACAAGTCCATATCCGGCAAACTAACGCCAGCAAAAGGTAACGGATGTAGCGCGACTCAAGTCGTCCCAGCTGTGAGCGAAGGCAAGGGCGCTGTAAAGAAAGTCACACAGTTCGCTCGCCAGGCGCAATGGATATTCGAGCGCCCAAATCCTGAGCACTCAAGCCTCTTCAAATGGACCATGAAATGGGTCCCATTCGCCATGCGCAGCTACCGGCTTCTGCAAATGGGCTTTAATGAGCTTGATTTCAAAAGCTTTCCGATCGAAGAAGGAGCAAAACTTCGGACAATGTATGCGGCCTACCAAGAAGACTATGTGAAGAAGACGGCCCCCAAGAAGTACCATGATTTTCTCCGGCCAAAGTCGGAAGTTGGGTGTAAACGTCGCGTAATGGACACGGATTACTTAGAGTGTCTACATCGCAGCAACGTCGAGCTGGTGTACGACGATCCTGTCGAGGAAATTGTTAAAGAAGGAGTCCTTACGAAGTCCGGTAGAACTGTGAAAGCAGACGCCATCATCCTCGCGAATGGATTCCAGGTTCAAAAGCCCTTGACGACTCTCAACTTACGTGGAGAAGGTGGTCTCACCGTCGCAGAACACGTGAGTGAAACATCCATGATTGGATGTGTAAACTTCTAACAGCCCTGTTTTAGTGGAACAAGGTTAGCGAAGGGACCGCCTCAGCCTACTTTGGTACCTGCCTTTCAGGCTTCCCCAATTTCTTCGTATTGATGGGGCCCAACACTGCCAGCGGTCACGGCTCAGTCGCATACACGAGCGAATGCCAGATCGGCTTTACCCTCCGTGTTATCAAGCCTATATTGAAAGCACTCAAGGCGCAAAGATCGATTCTGCCAGTCATTGGGCAGAAAACCGACATAGTAAAGGTGACGCCTGAGGCTGAGAAAGCTGACATCGACACGACCCAAGAAAGGCTGAAGCGTCTGATCTGGTCGTCCGGATGTACGTCTTGGGCAATAGACCCCGTGAACGGCCGAAACACGACAATGTACCCCGATTTCCAATTCAAATACTGGCTCAGGAGTGTGTTTGTTTCCTGGCCTGACTTTGAGCTTTCAACGTCAAAGCCTACTGCCGATGCTTTGGAATTGAAGGCGCCTGGAGTCGGTAGTTATCTAACCGTCTCAACAGGTGTTGCTGTTACGGCATATTTGACGTATCGGATGATCATCTTAAATAGATTACGTTGAGGCTGAGAGGCAGGAACCTGGGCGGACTGTCCGCAATTATTACTTATATATACAAGATTACTTAAGCTTAAACGCATTGATTAAGAACTCAACATAGCGCAGCTCATGTCCGTCCAACTCCTATATTGAGTAACTTATTATTTCAGTGAATCTGGCGACCGCCAACAAGGATTAGACAACACACCTAACCTTAGCTTTCAACCTAAAAAAAGATTTTAACAGTTCCGCGTCGTACGGAAGCTGACATAATTATCAGAAAGAACCGGTCACCACCGAGAAGCCAAAGAGGCCGCCGACCGCTCTTGAATCTAATTATCATTTCGATAACATTTGGGGCTCCCGAAGGGACGCCGATCATGTAGCGCGGGATGGACAGTAAAGGGCGGCTGAAGGGACCCGTAACAGCACCCGGTACCACCGCCGTGGCTTATGAGCATCCCTTTTGGATGAGGGAGCAAGATATGATGTCAGAAATACAAACAAGATGGGATGAATGGCGAGTACTGGAGAAGATGCCTCGGAGCAGAGGCAGATCCGGATCCTGGCGTCGACGATGAAGATAATGTAACCCAAAGATAGGGGTTCGCTCGCTGCACAAAATGACTGAGAAATACCTATTGTCAAGGGGGTGCTATAATACCAGTAGGTAAAAATTCCGGAAATGGCAGGTTGTAATCGATCGTGTGCACATCAGCTCGTTCTCGGCGGAAATATTCCCAGGCTGTTTGAAGTTGTTTCGTTTCGAGTTTCAACATATAAACTTCATACTGTAGTGTGTATTACCTTGGCGTGGTCGATAACCTGCAGGGAACCTACCGAGCCTACGTTGATGTAGAATAATAATCGGCTGTGGCAGGCTATTTATTATACGCATTATGTGCTTGGATGGTGATTACGGAGTGTAAATAGTGCGACAGCTCCCCTCTCTAAGCCTCATAGCCTTGGAAGGTGGTGATGCTCTTCATTGAGTCGTGTTCTGACATTGATGAATGATGAACGTGAAATCAACAAGAATCCACAGGATCGGCAGCACACCCCAGGGGTTTCTTGCGTTCTGGTTCGTTACTATTAAACATGGTGTTGCAATTATTATGGCACATAACAATTCTAATAGGTCCGAAGATGTTGATGTCGGCAAACATCTACCAAACTCCTTTCTGTGATAATTGATTGATGCGGTGATCGCCTACGCACCGCACAACACAAGTTAGGGGGTGAAACCCAAGTTTCATCCCCCTGTCAACGGCTTCTAACCTAGCTCGGCGGCTTAGTCGATTGGGCGCTAGCGCTCCGAAAGCCCCGCTGCAGGGTCCTTACCGTTAGCTTCTTGCGCCGCTTCGAGGAAGCTTACGTTGTACGCCCGCCCTATTATTCAACCTAAGGTCCAGAACCAGAAATCTTAGCCAATGGCCTACGAATATATTCAATGAAAGAATTCCAGCGGTTACATTGCGTATGCCCTGCCATGTGAGAGATATCACGCTTTTGGTTTTCAACGTGATTGGGGAGGATGACGAAGCTACCCCAAATTTCTGTAATTCTGTAACATTACAGCGGTTTCAACTTCACTTGAGACACCCTCGACACCTGGTTGTTTTCTCCCCCACCCCGGCCAACTTCGATCACCCCGGATTCCCCTTTGATCTCTGCTTGGCTGTGCTTGGAAAAAGCTTAACGAAGCTTATTGTTAATGGGCCTATATCGGGAATATGGATCGACAACCCACGGTAGTCAATCCCAGGTTGCGCACCACCCTCCATCCTTCTATACGGTACTCGTGTTTGAGGATTTCGTGGGTCGAAAATGATGCGACAGGGGAGACGGAGTATGGCTAAGTCGGGAAAGGCTGAGACTTGCTCTAGAGAATGGAACTCCAGCCCCCAGTCGTCCAGTTAACTGGCGAAGGTATATATTATTCCACACTTCTCCTCGACTTATCACATACCACAATCTTTCTCTTGGCAACGCTTCTTTGTTTCTTTCCCTTCGTACTACCTCGCTGGCCGGTTTTTTACTCCATTTTCCTCTTCCCTTCCCTTGCATTGCCACTGCCACAGCTTCGTTTCTTGTATATTGTTTGGATATCTGTACCAGGGAGCATCCAGCCCAACTACGAGTCCTTAAATCATTTTTCCGTTTCTTCACTACCTGGTGTGGTTTTCTTTTTCCAAAAACACGACATACAATATCAGCTATCATGCCTTCCCTAACAAGCATCTTGTTCCTTGTCTACGGCCTCATGGCCTTGGTGGCCGCCTCACCAACCAGGCCTATCCAAAAGCGAGGCGTCTTCAAAGTCGATCGAGTGCGGAACCCTAACCCGATCCCTAGGAATGGACCTCGTTCTCTCCTCAAAACACTCCGGAAATACCGTATGCCTGTGCCAGCTTCGCTTCTCAATGCCGTCGAGAAGCAGGAGGAGCTCATCTCCAAGAGAGAGCCCAGGAGACAGAAGGGAATGGGCAACGGGGCAAATGCCGGAGGTGTCAGTGCTGCTTCCACAGGACGCAAAGGTAAAGGCCGTGGCCGAAAAGGGGGTCAAGGCGCAGGTGGCGCTGCCGCTGCTGGTGGTGACTTGGCTCCGCAACAGGCTGCCACAGCAAACAAGAATGGCACAGGTCTCGTAGAGAACGTACCTGAGGCTAACGACGTCGAGTACCTGTCGCCTGTCAACATTGGAGGACAAGTCGTCAACCTTGATTTCGATACCGGCTCGTCCGACCTCTGGGTCTTCAACACGCAGTTAAGCTCTGCTGCTACGCAGGGTCACGCGTTATATGACCCTTCAAGCTCTGCCTCATTCAAGCTCATCCAGAACGCTCAGTTTCAAATCCAGTACGGTGACGGCTCAGGCGCCGAGGGTGTTGTCGGCACAGATGTTGTGAACATTGGAGGTGCTGAGGTTAAGGCCCAGGCAGTTGAGCTAGCAACTGCAGTAACGCAGTCCTTCGTCGATGATGTCGCTACGGATGGTCTACTAGGCCTTGCCTTCAGCTCAATCAATACTGTACAGCCCCAACAGCAAAAGACATTCTTCGACAATGTCATGGGAGATTTGGCAGAGCCCCTGTTTACAGCAGATCTTCGAGCTGGTGCCAACGGTGCCTACGAGTTCGGCAGTATCGACACGAGCAAATTCACAGGCGACATGACCTTTGTCGCCGTCAACAACACCCAGGGATTCTGGCAGTTCACCAGTGACAGCTTCGCAGTTGATGGCGGAAAGGCACAGACTTCTGTCGCTGGTAACCAGGCCATTGCTGACACCGGTACCACACTCCTCCTCGCTGACCCTGCTGTCGCCGATGCCTACTATGCGCAAGTCCAGGGCGCAGTGAATGACGCGCAGCAGGGTGGTTTCACTATTCCATGTGACGCCAAGCTGCCCGATTTGCAACTCGCTGTTGGCGATGCTATGGCTACTGTTAAGGGCGCAGACCTCAGCTTCGCCCCCGTGGACCAGACCAACACAAGTAAGTTAACTATCATGCTTCTCACGAAAGACATGAGCTGACTCTATTCTTCACAGCATGTTTCGGTGGTCTTCAGGCCGGCCAGTCAGGTGGCCTACAGGTCTACGGTGATATCTTCTTCAAGAGCAACTTCGTTGTATTCAACGGAGGTAACAACACGCTCGGCTTCGCCCAGCACGTTTGATGTATATATATACTGAGAGCATCATATTTCCTCTTGTAGAGTCGACAGACATAGGGTTACATAACAATAGACGCTGAACATTGAAATGGCTGATAGTAGCGTGTTACCTTTCCGGAGTCTTTTCAATACGTTAATCATAAATCACAAGTGACTAACCAGTTTCCCATCTTGCTATGTGTTCCTAACTGCATATTTTCCGTCAGGCTATGGCTTCACTTGCCTTTCGAAAATCAAGAAGTATGCTCTATCAATTATCCTGGTTACCATTGCTGATTTAGCCTAGGACTTCAGATGCTAATTTCTTTTCGCCGATCAACCTTGATAATCTGGCAGGAGTATCGCGCAAAACTTGGTGGCAGTTGTTTAATTGGATCAACTAGCCGCAACTAGCGATGACTGAGCCTTGGACAGGTCACACTCGTTACCTACTAACCAGAGGCTGTGCGTGAAATCGTGAAGTAGGGAAATGTGCCATGTGCTTAATACGTTATTTTTTATATTTCCTTTCGCGCGTCCTTGGTCTTGACTTTATATGAGAGTGTAGCATATGCGACCGATAGCATTTATTAACAATGATTGATTGATTGATCTTTCTTCCAATACCGTTTTTGACTTTTCTTAACATTTGGTACGAACACATCGCTGTCCGTCTGGCCGGTGCTAAAGATGAATCTCGCTATGGCAGCGGCGCTCGCCTTCTTAGCGAATTGGACCCTCAGATGTTGGGCATTAGATGCTACCTCTATTCGCGCTGTCGCGCGTGCTTCGTCGAATAGCGACGAACTGAAGCCTATCGTTATCCCACCAAGTGGATATTTGTAAATATATCACGATCAATTGATCAAATATGTGTGGCGCTGCTGACTGAATATTCAGCGAGGGAAATGATGGGCCATGGAGTACCTTCGATCTTCGAATTGGTAGTCCTGAGCAACACGTAAGAGTCACAGTATCTACGGCCTCGTCCCAGTCTCTCGTCGTACAGTCCCAATACGGCTGCTCAGCGTCTGTGTTTGCCACTGTGCCTGTGAACTGTACCAGTTCTCGGGGTATGTTATTCAACCCTAACACATCTACAAGCTGGGATGAGCTGGGACTTTTTGGTCTTGATCTCGAGAAAAATCTTGGATATTCTCAACCTGCCCAAATCGGATTGGAAAGTTTAGGTCTTGGTCTCACTGGACCAAAGCTTGAAAATCAAACAGTTGCTGCTATCGCAACTGCACAGCCATTCTATCTGTAAGCTACGGTTTGATTTCATACTCAAAGCTTCCACTAAAGATAAATTCTAGGGGAATATTCGGCCTTCACGATCAACCTACTAATTTTGCGTCGCTCGGAAACCTCTCCGCGCCTTCATTTCTCACAACACTCAAAAACAATAACAATATTCCTAGCTTAAGCTGGAGTTATACTGCTGGAGCTAGATACCGTAAGTCCTATCGGATAATCAAGACTAATCCCATTCTAATTTCTGTCTACATTAACTAGGCCTTAAGCCGGAGTATGGCCAATTGATCCTTTCAGGATATGACACTTCGCGATTTGTCGAGAACACGGTTACTTACAAGATGACAGTTGATCTCAACCGCGAGTTGATCGTGTATCTACAGGGCATAAACTATTCCGACGGGAAATCTGGTTCACTTCTAGGCAATCTTCTCTCCAACCCTATTTCAATCGCTCTTGATTCGACAGACCCAAATCTCTGGCTCCCCGATGATGCGTGTAACGCTTTTGAACAAGCCTTCGGTTTAACTACGGATCAATCTACGGGCCTGTACTTGATAAATGACACTCATCACAGCACCCTACTATCTCAGAATACCACGATAACATTTGCCATGTCCAATATAAGCGCAGGAGGGCAGGAGGTAAATATTACTTTGCCGTATGCCGCCTTCGATCTTATTGCGGAAAATCCTCTTGTCAACAGCACCACCTATTATTTTCCTTTAAAACGCGCAAAAACCCCAACACAGTATACTCTTGGGCGAACATTCCTTCAAGAAGCGTAAGTGGATGCCGAGAAAAGCTGGCACTATCAAAGCATTACTAATCTGCATGTTAGTTACCTATCTGTTGACTACGAGCGCCGGACATTCAATGTATCAGCATGCACGTGGGATGAGGGTGCGGAAGAGAACATCGTCACCATCTTTTCGAAGGATCACCAGAATGACACTGGCTCCTCAAGTCCGCAAGGATCCGGCCAAAGTCGCGGTCATAGGCTTAACGCTGGGGAAATCGCCGGTATAATCATTGGCGCCATTGCGGTGCTGAGCATTTGTACTGGTCTTGTGTTTCATTACCGGTCGTGGCTGGTACAGCGCAAGAAGACTTCAACTCATGACAATCGATCTAGTTCAATTATTGACGGCAAGTATCGAAAAGCCGAGCTGACCACCGAGGGAAATGAGATCAGAGTAATGAGGACGTATGAGCTTGATGCTGCGGGTAATGTTCATGAGCTGAGTGGTGAATCTCAACCTGGAGAGTTAGCTGGTACATTGGTCTCGGCAGAGTTGCACGGCATTTAGATTGCACATCAAAGTATGACGAACTGAAATAAATGGCAAGTATACAGGCAAGAGTGGTCCGGATAGCGTCAAGTGTATAGTAATCAGATTCTAGCGAGCACACGGTACAACTAATTAAAATTCATGATATCAATCAAAGCTAAGAGAAATTACGACATGTTGGCATAATTACCAGAAGCCTAAAGTGGTATTAAATCATAAATAGGATTTCATTTCACTGAGAGCTGCTCGGATTTCTTACTTTGTCCCCTACTTTGTCCCCTCTCCATCCCCTTCGCCATTAACGACCAATTTCGAGTAGCTTTCACGCTGACTAAGTTTTAGTTTAGAAGCAACATAGAAATATGTGCTATTCATAAGTAGCTAAAAGCGCTGGAAAATATATACTAGAAGGGTAAAATATATACATGAAGTATATCGCACCAAGCAGCCCTTGGGGACGAGAGCGAGAGTAGGTAGGGTATCCTTAAAAGCGAGTGTAAAAATTTCTCCAAAATCTCATTCCTATGCGCCTTACTGATGCAACCAGCCTACCGCAGAGCCCAACTCCTTGCCATGCGCGTACTGATAAACACGTACCAAAAGTAGTCTCAGAGACGGAATTCCCGTCCCCGGTCCAGATGACCACTGCCAGGACCCAGTGTGGTCGGAAACAAGAGAATGAACCTAAGCGGCCAGGTTCTTCTTGATGTTGTCGTACTTGGAGTTGGGGTACGAGAGCAAGTTCTGGGACTTGTCGAGCGAGCCCGAGCCACCCTGGGCGGTGAAAGCAGCGCCGATCAGACTGCCGCTTCCCGTCCGGTCGCCGGAGGCTTCCCAGAACATGGAGCCGGCCAGGCCCTTGCTCTGGATGTACGAGGCCTTGCGCTTGATCATGTCGACGTTGTCGTAGGAGATCAGCTCCTTGCTGGCGCTGTCGTACGAGTAGGATGCGCCGGCTGCGGAGTCGTAGATCTCGGTGCCAGAGCGCGGGAGGACCTTGTAGTCCCAGATGCCGTTCTCCCAGGAGCCCGAGCCGACACCAGTGAAGGGCTGGCCGAGACCGCTGGTGCTCTCGAAGGCGCGACCGTAGAGAGGTAGGCCGAGGGCGATCTTGTTGGCGGGAACACCGGCGGCGATGTAGGCCTTGATGGCGGCATCGGTGGAGAACGGGGTGTTCTTGGGGTTGGCGGGGTCGGGGTAGAGGTTCGCCTGGTGGCCGGCGGTCGTGTCCCAGGAGCCGGCGTAGTCGTAGGACAGCATGTTGAATTGGTCGACGCCAGCGGCGTTCATTTGGCTGAGCTTCATTTTGTTGTAGTTGTCCGGGCCGGCAGGCAGGGCTACGCTAAGGGTAAAATGATAGTTATTCGCGTACTGAGACGAGTAACTGTCGAGAGCCTTGCGAAGGGCGCTCAGGAGCGAAACCATGTTGTTAGCCTCGGTGTCGCTCGCAGGCCACTCCCAATCGATATCAATTCCATCGAAACCCCAATCCTTGACGAGTGTAACCGCGCTTGAAGCGAATGTTTGTCGTAGCGCATCTGTGCTAGTAGCGGCGGCGAAACCGGGCGAGTACGTCCAACCACCAATACTGAGGAGCACCTTGAGCTGACGGTTGGTCTGCTTCAGTTTGTAGAGCTGTTTAACGCAGCCGTAAGCGTTGGTGCCGACGTCATTCCAAGCTGTGAACTAGTTAGTCAACTACATTCACTTATATACCAAGCCCCTAATTCTACGGAAATGGCTTGCTACGTTGTTAAACCGGATAACTTACAATCGCCGTCATAGTGCTTTTCGAGATCAGCGTAGCTATCCGATGTGTAGCTACCCGCTCAGTTAGTATGCAAATATGTAACAATGATTTCGAAGACTTACACAGTTCCGTCGCTCCTAAAGTTAGCGAAAGCATATAGCACCTGGTTCAATTGCGACACTGGTAGCTGAGCTGGCTGATAGTTTCTGCCATAGATACCCCTTAAAGTACTTTAGCTTGGAATCCAAATGTGTGTGAATATTGCTATATTTACCAGTTTGTGAAGTACACAAGGTTCTTGAAGCTGGCAGCCCGTTCAGTGATCTCAGAGATAGGGCTAGCGGCAGCCAGCGATGCTGAAAGCAGCAGGGAGGCAATGTTCTTGAAAGAGACCATGTTGGCTTTGCTCTCGGAAGACGAGTTGATCTGGAGGCGAACCGTTGATGGAGGCGGCTTGATGTTGTCAGAAAGAAAGGGGATCGGCAAACTTATAGAGATATATATACATATTCGTGACTCCTATACCACTTCCCCGTGACTATTCACGTGGGTTCAGCAGATAGTGAGACAAGCATGTTCGACCGGGCAATGAGAATGTTCGGTTTGATCGGTAATAGCAACACCAAACCTGGCTCAATAGCTCCGTCCATAGCCTCTTAGTCGAAGGTGGCAACGTTGCCAGCATCCATGCCAACTTCCGTACGCGCGAAGTATTCAGATCTGTGAGCACCCTCCCGTCTGGCGGACCTCTGTTCTCCATCGGTATTGGTTACCTTGGGCTGCGGTAGTAAATGAGGTTCATCTTCGACTAAGCGTGTTCGTGACAAACTCGTGAGAATTGCTAGCACTCGTGCTCCTTCTAGTCCGCAGATGGAAGGTGGGCATTATCAATGTGTCTTGCATGCGCAGACATTGACGCCTCGGCAGATGGAGCTGCCTAGCTTTTACTCAGGGGAAGCTCACGAGCATCACCAATCAGGGCTCAAGCCTTCCGACAAAGCTATGTCGCATGCTTCGTTCACGCGAAGACGCCCTACCCATAGTAGGGGGGAAGTGGCTTACCGTAAGGTTGCATCAAACTCTCATCTCCGACCCTCACACCACACCATCATTTGATGGTTTGCGGTCCCGCGCCAACTGTCATCTTGCATTATCATATGGGGAATCAGGATAATCTTTTAAATTCCCAGTTCCGCACCTAATCAGCACTCCAGCTTCAGGTTTGTTCACTGCTGTGTTTAGTTGTGGCATGAACTGAATTCACGAACATGGCACTGCCCAGAACTCATCAACTAGGAGTGACTGCCACAAGGCCCTGAAGATCAAATGATCAGCATCAAACCTGGATTTTGCATTAGTGTAGGTACAAGAAGCTGATTAACTCCTTCGACGTGCTCCATGCCAAGAAGCAAGCTGGGTCTTTTTCAATCCCCCGCATACGGAATGACAGGTTCAGTGGCTGTTTTTAGTCCACACCATACCTGGTTTGATAAGATATTTCCTCATTAGGGCTATCTCCCGACCCGGCCAATAAGGTGCTGGCTGGGCAAGATGAGATAGCTGCGCTAAAGGAAGGTCACGCCTGTTATTTTGAAGAATGCCTGAGCCTTGATAGACTATTTACACAAGAGAGTCGGCCGCGAGGCACTCCAGTCGCCGCATCGTGGTCGATGCCTGGTTGCATCAAGTATCGTGGGCTTGTTTGCAACGTTACTCGAATCTGAAGCCCACCGCAAGCCAAGGCTCAGAAGAGGTCAGTGGTCTTGCCATAGATAGCGATAGAGCCATCGTGAGATGCGCCATTCAACGGTCAAGATGATGCACTAACCGCGCAAAAAGAAGAGTATCATCGCGGGTTAACTTGAGCTCTTACGGATCCGCGACGACGCGACGTAGCATCAGAGTGTGCTTGACAGCCCCGCGAATAGATGGTTACTCGTCATGGAGACATCAAAATTCATCTACCACCTTAGAGTATACCGCGGTAGAATTACTTCGGAGAGATATAGCCATATCCACAGTCATCTCGCTATGGATCTATAACGGGAAGTCGAACCGGAGATAGATCTGACAGTAACCAGAGAGCCGGTAGGAGCTCGGCAGTGCGCCGGACGAGCGATGAGACGGAGATCAGCCCCACAATCTAGACCACTGGACCGGGAGGTAGCATAGGAAATGAGCCGTCATATCTCCTCGACCATTGGACGCCAATGTCTTAGATATGGAAGAGAATAGGGGTGATGGGGTGGGAGGGGAACTCTTGATATCTTGGAATGCTGATTAACTGCGGTTTCATGATTCAACCAGTCAGGGCTGAGCCTACTAGGATTAGTCCGAAGTTGAGACATGTTATAGGATGAAGCTAATTTGAGGCTCTGGGTATTAATTCACAGATCGGCTACCCGCATCGCGTTCCGGAGCGCCTCTCGAATCTCATTGCTGGGGCCAATAAATGGCTCTATGCGGCAAGGGTTCGTGCATACTGATGTTGTATAACCCCCCTTTATCGGAAATAACAGTTGAGATAGTGAAAGGGATCTGGTGTACACCAGACAAGCGAGGGTCGAATTGGCGATCGAATTGGCGCCGGAATCTGATAGTGTTGAAGAAGAATGGAATTATAGGAGGAAGATACAAGGGATCGACAATCTTATTTCCCTTCAAGGCAGGTCGGGGTCTCATGAGCTCAGACCACGTGCCACTAGATTTGGCCTGTATCACTACATCTTGAGTATACATGAGATGAATTTTCTATCTACTTAATCAGTCCTCTACCAATCGCGAGATGGCCTGGAATTTATCAAACATTACATGAGAACCCCTCAATAATGAGTTTGTAAACCCTTCAGTTCTACCGATTCTCTTAGTCAAGCCTTATCTCAATACTCCCCTCTTCCGAACCCAGACAATCATTCGCAAGTGACATACATGTACTTAAGACCATGATGTCTTGATATTCAATTCCTTATCATAGAATTTGGGTAGTATTTGCATAGCAGGTCTTGTCTTACTCACATGTTGTAGATTTGATGTCAAGCCAGATGTCTACGTCGTAGTACAACCGTTCATGTGACTACACCGAGTGAAACCAGTCTTGGCCTTAGGGTGGACTAGGTAGTTCCCATCGATAGCATCTTCAAGCTTGACTTTATACTCACTTGTCTGCAGTACTATCGCATCGCCAATCCATTCGCGTTAGCGGTCGTAGTCCATGATGAGGTCTTTAACCTATTCTAAGGGGCCTTGTTTGATACCTCCTTGCAAGCTTTGCGGATGGCTATTCTGGGCAGCCTGCATGAGTGCAATACTGTCATCCCTTTCTTTTCTTCGAAATAAGATCCTGTCGAGCGTAATAGATAGCTGAGTATGTAGCAGAGGTTGGGTTGGACGTGTCTCGGTCATATTTTCATAGTTCAAATTTCTCCTAGTATCAAGCGAGAGTCAAGATGCTCACTCTACCACAGTGATTGCAAGCCTCACTAAGTGACCAACCAAAGCCCGCACATTCTACTCGCTTTCTTTCACATATAGCATTACTCACTCTATGACCTTGTTATAGTTACTAACTATACATAATCCTTGTGACTAGTCTAATGAGTCAGAGGCTTTCCTATCTCCGAGGAACGATGACTCATTGCGATAGTATCCATGTTGGTGATGTCTTACTCATGCTCTCACGGTACATTCATATGAGCAACCCATATGCAACCAACACGCAACTTCTCCAAAGAGACGTGTCCAGATGAGAAAGTTTGCCTCGAACTCAAAATTGGTTCACAACTGTAC
>MU279016.1:0-124740 GCA_022385715.1 Xylaria cubensis | reverse complement strand
CCACCCCCCCCCCCACACCCCCACCCCCCCCCCCACCCCCCACCCCCACCCCCCCCCCCCCCCCCCCCCCCCCCCCCCCCCCCCCCCCCCCCCCCCCCCCCCCCCCCACGTACATCGCGATCTTCTTAGCCTCTACTACACCCTCGCCCTCCTTCTTATCGACCTTGGCCTCACGCTGGCGCAGCTGATACAGCGTATAGGTCTGCGCAACAACAGAGCAAGCGAGACCAACAGCCCAGAAGCGATAAGCCTCACGACCAGCGCGCGTCGCGCCCTCCCACTTCTTGATGCCCATAGTCGTGGGGACGGTGAGCATATCGGCAGTGAGGTAGCCAGCGTAACCCAGCTGGCGGCCGAGGGCGGCGTACTTGAGGACGGGGTCGCCGCTCTTGTTGGCGGCGGTGAGGGAGTCGAAGGCCACGGCGGCGGCCTTCAGGTGCTCGACGTTCTTGCCGACGCGCAGCAGCTTGCGCGCCTGGCCGAAGGACTTCTTGATCCCCTCGTACGGCGCGATCTCGCCCCGCGTCGCATTCGTCCGCAGCAGGTACCAGGCGTAGAACCGCGCGAAGTACTGCATGAGCCGCAGCACCTTGTCCCGGCCTACCGTCGTCGCCACGAATTTCAGGTAGTGCGACACCGTCGGGTGGTACATGAGTGCGTCGGCGACCATGCTGGGCGAACCGGCTTGTGGGTATCTTTCGGAGGGTCGGGGGGATTTATGTCTATTGATAGAGGGGTGGTCTGAAGCGTAGAGCCGCGAGACCAATGAGAGTTGCTTTAGAGAAAGGAATTACGCTGACAATTGTCCAATGAATTCCGAATTGTAGTTGAGGATTGGCTGACGATGCGCGCGATGTGCGATATAGTTATCCCTTGCGGCTCAATGACCGTTATCGCAGCTACAGCATCCCGCTCATTCGTTAGCTTCAGGGTCCACGCCCGTAATTCAGTGAAAGTAAAGATAACCGCCAATACATTGAACGTACCTAACTAGTGCAGAATTGACAAAACCCTCAGCTGTAGACGTTAAGGTATGGGAGTAGGTAGCAAATGCGTAATGAGCATCAAACCCGGATAGAGGGGAGCGTGATAATAGATAATAGGCCAAAGTGCCTCTTTCGTCAACAGCCGAGAAAGGTTGTATTAAAGTCGCAACGCCGTGGGACCTGGAGCACATGCCGAGGTTACCTAGTCATTAAGCAGCACGATTACCTACCTAGGTGGATGGCTGCCCCGGGAATTCCTCCTGCGCGGTAGTGGGTGGGCCAACCCTTTCTCCACTTAGTACATCTTGAATCGCCTGTATTTACTAAGATATGGACGAGTAGCTCATTATCAGCATGAAAAGAATGTTGCGGTATAAAACATATCGACACAAATAATCATGCTCTACAAAACAATTTCTTCTTTAACGTATGTATATTGTATTCCTGTTCTATGTATAATTGAGATTTAAAAAAAAATGACATACTCTCCCTCGCCTCTTTTTAGAGATAAACACAGCGACCTATACTAATAAGTCGACGTTAAATGTCATGTCGCCTTCAACATCCGTAGCTGATACTACGGCAACACGTAGTTAAGACTCGGAATCATGCATGTCACTCGCATCAATATCACAACAAGCCGTGAAGCATGTGCAAATATCTAATTGAGGTACGCTTCTATAGCAAACCTCTCGTATACTCCCCAACTGAGATGCATAACCCCGATGATGTTGTGTGTGTCCGGATTATCCCCAACCAAGCACGGCCATAGAAATGCCTCGAAGCGTCGAGAGCAGCATCTCTGGGCGCGAGCGAGGCGGGTGCCATGCATAAAAGATATTCTTACCTTCGATGAGAAGACTTCATCGCTGACCTCGGCTAAAGTAGATCATGTGTAGCTATGAAATACGTCATTAACCTTAAGTCCAAGGTTGAAACATTAAACGAGAACAGAATGCGCCGGCGGCCATTTCTTGAGAAAAGAAGATGTCTTTTGCTCGGCGACAGAAGACCACGCGCGGACTACCTCCCCAGGAGCCGTGGTGCAGTTGCGTGTGACATGCGACGCGATGATTTGGCCATCGATGGTGCCATGGTAGCAAACCCTAGAATGGGTAGACGTGTGCCCGAGACTCTTTCAATCGTATTGGAACAAAACGCTGATCGATTCACCGTGGTGAATACGACGGATAGCCTCGGCAAAGACCGGCGAAACGTCTAACACGTCCAACTTCGGACAGAGTTTCCGGTGCTCAACCTGAGGAACCGAGTTGGTGACAATAATCTTGTCAATAGCTGAGAGGTTGATGCGCTGGATTGCATCGCCACTGAAAACTCCGTGGGTAATCAGAGCATAAACAACCGTTGCGCGTTCCTTCCTCAACAGCTTGGCAGCCCGGGTGATGGTGTTGGCAGTGTCAACGAGGTCGTCGATCAGAACACAGACACGATTGGCAACATTGCCTACCAGCATCATAGTGGCATTCTGCCGGTCTGTGATCCGTGTGGGTCGTCGTTCCTGGGGGCTTGGTTAAGTTTGGGATCACTCATACGTAGGTCTCCATCTTACCTTGTGAATAAGGGCGAAATCCATCCCAAGGCTATCGGCGATAGCAGTAGCTCGCTTGGCACCGCCTGCATCCGGACTCACAATAACGGCGTCCCTATAGTCCGGAATGTTTTGTTGGATATAGCGCTGGAGCAAGGGGCGGCCGTATAAGTTGTCCATAGGGATGTCGAAGAAACCCTGGTACTGAGGGTCATGAAGGTCCAGCGCAACCACACTATGATGCTAGTCAGTGTCCGCAATGCCCACAAGGTGTAAATCCACATTTTCTTTCAAATCAATTACGGCGCATCTTGAGAAGACGAGGTCTCAAATGGCAGGCAGTGGAAGAGTGAACCGGGTGGTACATACTGATCCGCGCCAGCACATGTGACAAGATCTGCTACTAGAGTACCTGCCTGCGCAACCCATCGCTTGTATCCCGGCTTTGCTTGAAATGTGTTGATAAGGGTAGGATTTTGTAAGTCATGCGTGGTGAAGCTTTGGGTGTGCAATGTTGTAAGACCAGGGCGAGGCGGGGCTGGCGTCTGGTCGATTGCCGTGGAACTTTCGCCATTAGTGCGAGATGTGCCATTAACAGGTCCATGCCCATTAGTGAGGCTAGTCCTACTCATGGCTCTCGACAGGTCGGTGTCCTTGTTGAAGCTTGCGGTATGGGCAATCCCGGGAGCTGGCGTTGCAGGAACACTTTCGAAGGTATACTTGTCCTTAGGGACCTCAGTGGGAGGCTTCGAAAGCGGAGCACCTGCTTTGTTGTAGGGGAGGTCGGGCTGTCGCGAGTAGGGAAATAAAGGAAGAACTGCAGTCACCCTCTTGGCCGATCCAGTCTTGCAAGCAGAGATCACTAGTTTCGAGGTCAATACTGGCTCTTCTAAATTTGTAGCCAAGCTTATGTGGCACCACGTACTGATACAGAGTTCCATGAGGTGATCGTTCACCGACCCGCCGCCAGACTGGATGATGAAGACATCTTTGCCGCGGACTGAGTCCTTAATCTCACAGCGCGTCTCACCAACAGAGAATTTACTCAGCGTGCGATTGCTCACTGGCAGGCCGAGTATATTGCATATGTTCTCGGTCAGGGCCGGGTGAGAATTCCCACCAAGAATGACGATGTTGCGGACCATGTCGGAGAGTTTCACAGATGCGAACTACTGTGTAGGAAAACTATCACTCAACGTAGACCCAATAAACCAACGATGATCTAGGAAGAAGGCTCAACCGAAACAATCAGGAGAGACAATTCAAGCTGAGGCGTATTTCGTGTAGAGTGGCCAATTGCTTGAAAAAGTGAACCAAGGCTACCTGAAGTAACCCTGTTTGCTCCGATTGCGGTGGATGCAGTGAAAAAAACCCGAGGTCTGCAATCAAGAGAGCAGCAGTTTGGTCTTTACAGACGTAACAACAAGGCTCGAAGCTGCGAGATTGCTACCAGGGGTGGTGCGCAGAAGGTGAGAATCAATGTGTGTTAAAGAGGAATCATGATGAAGACTTGTAACGATTCATGATGGTTGAATGCGAAGCTTTGTTGGTGGTTGTTGGACACAGTCGGGGAGAAAAAATCGGGATGGACAGAGGTCAATGACTTGTGTTTTGATGGAGGGACCACTTCTTCCGCGGGGCTCTTCGAGTGAGACAAAACGAGAAAATTCTGTTAGGCGAGCCACCCTGTAATTGCTGGTCTGTTAATGGCCGGTCAGCGGTAAGGTAGGTAGCTTCCCCCTTGTCCAGTTCCCCGTGAAGTGGCGCTATCCCGCCTGCTACGTTAGCGTTACCTGCCTAACCTCTATAACCTATAACCATGCTGTGAAGTGACGGGCTGCAGTTCCCACATCGCCTCATAGACCTATGAAGACAGCACAATTGCATTACTTTAAGTACCTACTTTGAAAACTCAAAGGCAACTTAAACTCACTGGTATATGCCGGTAGTGTTGTGAATATGATATATGATACTATTCTCTCTTATTATGCTTGCCAGAGTTGATCGATGTTGTAGACCTGCAGTAGCGCACAGCAAATCAATTAGTTCCACGCCAAACGCCGGTATGCGTCATATGCTTGTCGCGGTGAACCAAGAATTACAACGTTTGGTACAGCTTAACATAGCGTGATTACAGGTGCACTAGCGCACCGAATACAGGAGCATCGATTTGAGCCGCCTTTTCAGTGAGCTTACTTACCTATTTGGTTGTCCGGTCAGGTCAGGTCAGGTGATGACGTGATGAAAGTCGATAGAAAGAGACGCGCCACGACACGCCCTTCCTCAAATAAATGACAGGCCCTGGGGGAATATAATTACTGTAACACATCATGATTCATTACTGCGATGACTCTCACTTGTAGATAATTAATTTTTGTTCGACTAGAAGCTCAACCTCTAAGCTTCTTCTGTATTTTATTTGCTGTTCAACAGTAACTGAATAACCTATCACTAACTGCATCTGTTGCTCGCCATGCCTGAAATCGCCGAAGGTATGACAAAATATTCAACCATTGCATGGCACGTATCATCATCTTAAACACCTAACACAGACTGACATTGTACCACATATAAGTTGCACGTGTAACACACTTTCTCCGCCAACATCTAGTCGGAAAGAAGATAAGCAAAGTTGTTGCCCAAGATGACAGCAACGTGTTCGGCAAGGTTGGAACGACCGGATTTGCCTTCCTGGCAGCGCTGACAGGCAAGCGTGTCATGAGCGCCGGGAGCCAGGGGAAATACTTCTGGTTGGAGCTGGACACACCGCCCCATCCGGTCATGCACTTCGGCATGACGGGGTGGATCCATATCCGCGGGGAGCAGACAGCATACACTCGATACGCAGACAGAATGAACAGCGCCGAGAAGGAGGCCTGGCCGCCTAAATACTGGAAGTTCCACCTCGAGACCGAAGGGGATCCGAAAGTGTGTGTAGCGTACACAGACGCGCGGCGGTTTGGACGCATCCGCCTTGTCAACTGCCCGGGCGCCAAGATCAGGTCGAACAGTCCGCTGGTGGAGAACGGACCAGACCCCGTAGTCGATCGCGAGATCTTCACAGAGGAATATCTCAGCAAGAAGATGAAAGGGCGACACGTCCCCATTAAAGCCTTACTGCTAGATCAGGCCATGATCAGCGGCATTGGCAATTGGGTGGGCGACGAGATCATGTATCAGGCCGAGCTACACCCGGAGCAATACAGCGATGACTTCTCAGACGCCGAGATAGGAAAGCTGTACAAGGCGATCTGCTACGTCTGCGACACCGCGGTCAAGAACCTTGGTGATTCGGATCAGTTCCCCAAGGACTGGCTATTTCATCACCGCTGGGGCAAAGGCAAGAAGGACGCGGCGAAGACGCTGCCGAACGGCGAAAAGATTATGTTCCTTCAGGTGGGCGGGCGCACCAGTTGTGTAGTTCCCAGCAGGCAGAAGAAGACAGGTCGCGTGGTGGCAGGTGTCAAGGAAGAGGAGCCGGAACCCGAGCCGGAGATGAAGATCAAGAAGGAGAAGAAGAAAAGTCGCTTTTTTGATGCAGATCAGGATGAATCTGACGGCCAAGAGACGCAGCCCAAGAAGAAGACGAAGAAACTTCCTCAGAAGGCTGTCAAGAAGCAAGACGATGAGTCTCCATCCATAGATGGAGCAGATTTAAAGCCAAAAAAAGGTAGCCGGACGACAGTCGAAAAGTTAGCCGCTGCTGCCGCTCCTGACACAGGTAGGAGGCGATCCACAAGACTTAGTAAAAGTGCGTCGTGATGTGTAAAGGCAAGCTAGACTCTGTATTTCATTGTTTATACTTTATCTCTAGAGCGGTTGTACAGTATGTAGCATCACATAATAAGCAAGGCAGGGGCAGGCTTTCAGCATCACCCTACATATCGAACATCAAAGTATATACAGCATGAAATTATACAGATAATTACATATACAAGCCACAGATCATAAAAAACTTGGTTGACGGGTTATCTGTAGACATTATTTTTCCGGCCCTCTCAAGTTTGTGGCCGCTATAGTCAGTTTGAGCAACCACTTTGAATTGTTACTTGCCGCACAATAGCCGCTAAATAAAGGCAAACAGTATTCCGAATGTAAAGCATCAGCGACGGCGTAAATATCAAGTAGACACACTACCTCACTCGATCGACATTCGCATTAAACCATCGTTGGTATCATTCATGCCCTGAAATCCGACACGGCCTTTGGCACCAGCAATGGGTCGTCCCGCGTTTGACCCGTTGGTATTCCCACCAGAGCTCCCGTTCTCACTGGGTGTGCCAGAAGCCTTGTCTCCACCATGGTTGCTCCCAGGTCGCGAACCCCAAGTCATGTTATCACGCTGCAATGGGCTCTGCATAATTGGTGAATTGTGAACGCTCATTCCCGGGCTAACAGCCCGTCTCTTGAAGACCTGGGGATCGAAATCATCATCTCTCCGACGTTTGTTATTTATCCTCCGCGTAATTTCCGCTGCAGTGGGTGGAACGCTGCCCGTTTGCGACGGCGTCGCTGAGGCGGTTGGTTGCGGTGTTTCGGATTTTCGGGTTCCCGTGCCAGGTCCAAATAGACCAGTATTACCAGAGCTTGTCGACATGGACGGCGAATCCATATTAATATCTTCGCTGATGCCAGAAGAAGAGCCTCTGGGCAAAATCATAGGCGGTGGCGGTGTTACCCTCGTGCCACTAATACTACCAGTTTCGGAAAAGGTGTCCCAAAAGTTCTTGCCTTTAGAGTTCTTCATGGCTTGTTGCTTGAAGCTACTTGACAAGGTTGAATCGGACATCGGGTCATCATCAGGAATTTCATCAAATGGCTCTTGCGTGGCAGTGAACTTTGGTGATGACTGTGCTGTGGATATGTTGGATGTTTCTAAAGGAAGTGTTGGTGGTCCTGGAGGTATTCTCGGCTCGAGATCCATGTCACTTTCCCTCACCTGACGAATGACTTCCGCCTCTCGACGGACCTCTGAATCGACAGGGGCACCTTCTTCTGCAAGAGCTGCACGAATCCGTGCAAAGCCTTTCGTCTTGGGCTTCCTGTATGTTAATACATTATGATGCACGAATCGAGATGTGGGGATACATACCAGAAGATTACCCCTACGAGTAACGACCCTCTTGATGACGCCTCTAATTCCATCTCTCCCAGGTGTAATAGGTGTCGGGTCTGCAGTCTCCACAGCCCTCTCTTCAGCCTCAGTCCCCGAAATGTGCAGCTGGTTGGCAGCCCAGCTAATGCTCTCTCGTCGCGGATTGGTCATGGGACTATCCCTCATTTCCTTCATCATGTTATTACTAGGAGGAGACCTTGATAGTGTTGCATTGAAGCCCAAAGATGCAAGACCTCGCAGCTTCTTCCTGGGTTGCTTGCGGGGTCGAATTCGAAAACTTGAAAGGCTATTGATAGCGGGCGACCCCCCCGGTATCCAGGGCGCAGGGTGGATATTATGGCTGTGTGCGTCGCTCTTGGCAGCCTGAGGTGTGTTGAGAATGGCATCCTCCATTTCATCGTCCATCAAGTCATCGTCCCCAGAGCTTGAGGAGGAATCCGACACTATAGGATTTGTACTACCCACAGAGCCGGAAATGTGCATACGCCCGTGATTGCCCAACATCGACCGAAATGGCGTGGAAGATGGTTCCGGGCCGTAGTCACCGTTGCCTCGCCGGGGTATATTCATCCCACGGCCCCCTATTGTTGGTGACGAATCCGGTGACGATTGTTCAGCCAATGTAGAGTGGTGCAGACCAGTAGCGGCACGGGAAAAGTCCAAGCCTCGCGACCGCCGTGGAAGCATATTGGTGGGGGAGGCGTAAATCTGAGAATGGTCGAGCTTTGGAGACAAAGGAGCTGGTCTCGTGTACGGTGACTGCGCTGGCGAACTGGTCTCTCCTTGCGGCACGCGAAGCGACAAGCCGTGCATAGGGAATTCGGGGCGTCGGGGAGTCACTGGCGCCGCCGAGTCTTCGGTCCTGTCTTTCAGCGCACTGTCATCTTTGGACGTCCGTCTCGAAGCAGCCATGATGAAAGGTGAAGGTGACAACTGAGAGCCAGTTCCGTCAGATAGACTTCTTGTCCGCGACAGCAACGGCGTGCCGTGGCCGCCAGTAGCGATCCCTATATTCCGACCCCTGACGTCCTCGTCCACCATAGGAAACTCATTGTTATTGGTTGTTTTTGCCATTCAATAAACACAATCCTCTTCCTCCCTTAAGCTTGGCCTGTTCAGTCAACACCGTAGGTCGTGCGACAGAGGTAGGGTTCCACGATTATCGTAATCGACGCAAAGAGCCGCTGGAACAAAGCTGTGCCAGCTCTTGGAGAGCCCTCTTTTTCGGAAACATTCGTCAATCCTATAACAAAACAAAGGTTGTTGGTTTTGAATCGCAATCTTTGGATGCGATTGGATCAAACAGCGTGTGGCAGTACAGAAACATGCGAATTGTGACGTCGCTGCACGCGAAAGCGCGCGGTTCGACAGATGCTGGAATGTGAATGGCTACAGGGGCCTTAATTAATTAGCCCACGGTTACCCGCTGTCAACTCGAATTTAGTTTGCGTTTTTAGTTATCACTAACAGCGCGCCAAGCATGGCAAGTGCTGTCCCGGCTAATTATACTAGTTGGGTTAGCGTGGAAGGCTCTATTATGTAAGCACAACCCGCTATATATAGGTAGGTGTAGAACACCTCTAATCTATTTCATCCATCATGATGCAGTTACAATGGGAATACATTAAAGCTTAGGTTGTTTCTGTGGTTAAACTGCTGGATAGGTAGTTAATTATAGCGTGAACACTTGCCGGGTTGTACCAGCTGTAAGTGCCAGAGGGTCTGATTGAGGACTCATTAGCCAATGGTCTAAGAGTGAATGGGATAGAGCATTCAACTCGATTGAAAGTTTGAATAGGGGATATTGGGGTACCTAATTGACTTTTTTTCCCCGTTTAGAATAATTGGGATCAAAAACTAGAAAACAATTGTGCCGATATCAAAAGAATACGTCTAGGTGTGGCAACATAGTTTTGGACCTTGCGAAACTGATGTTATCCCAGTCAGTCATTTGGAATTTGCAAATGACCACACTAAGAAAGACCGGAGTGTCGATAGTCTTCACCATCGGCATTCTGTATTAAGCGTTCCAGGCCTATCCGCCACCACTGAATATTCTTTTGGGAGATGATAGTATTAGGCACACATGCCACGTTTCCAGCAGAGAGATTGAGGTATCATACAGAGTTCGGTCAGGAACCGTAAGTCTGGTTGTTGTGGGTAGTACGACAGCAGTCTATTTACTGTTATATTTACCCTAAAGAAGCCTTTTTTTTTTTTTGTTTTTGAAGATACATCGAGGCATTCGATGCGAAGTTCTTTGGTATAACCACGGGAGAATCATTAGCTACTGATCTTTAGCAATGCATCATTTTGAAAACCACATATCATGCTCTTGAACGTGGCATATATGTCCCCTTGTATTACCTATTATGGCACTCTTACCATCTGGCTCGACTACCCTCTCTTGCAGTTTCATGTCTGCTGAATTGCTAAGCCGGGATTCCGATGCAAAGTATACAGGCTCAAACACATCTGTACACACAATTTACTTCACTGCCTCGGCAAAAGATCCCGAGAAAGCGCCTAAGTATGCAGTAGCTACAAAATTGGGTTATGAAGATGCTCAAAGCGTACGTGCCCATCTTTGAGATATTGGGTGGCGCGACGGTAACGTCACTCGGAATGGCTGTCGCGGAGAAAGTTTGAGTGGGAGTGACAAGCAATCTCCCTTGACATTTTAGTGTCCATAATCCTCCTGATGTATTTCGATGAACCAAAAAATAATTCTTTATCAAATGCTGCAAGTTGATATTTATACCACATCTCATGCCATTATAGGCCATACGTTAAGAGAGCTCGTGCGGTCATTTCTCGTCTTGTTGGTTCGTGCTTGCGTATTCATGCCGGTGAGTAGTTAGCGGTATTGAAACTACGACACGGAGCACACACGTAAATAACTTCTCCGGTTCGTAATTCTGGGCTGTAGTACTTAAGTCTACTGAAGTACGGGAGTTGAGCATTCCTTGATAATAGGCTAGGTCTAGGGGTCTCTTTTCTGAGGGCCGTCGGGACCGAAAGACTAATCACTAATTTAGAAGAGAAAGGAAGCTCATCTCAAGGCTCCTCTCAGGCGAGTTGTAAGTGTCACGGGGCTTGGCAAGTGTTCACGCTCACGAGGTGTTCTTGGCGACAAATTTGCCATAAGGTGGGAAAACAGGCCACAAGCACATGCAAAATGTCGAGAATATTGCTCAACGGGGCGCCTCTAACTGACTAAGGGTTGCTTGGGTATACTAGCGCCGGCACCGCCGACCGGGCCCGGTAAAGGAGTCGGCTCCGTTGCTCCGGTCTATACTGCAGCACCAGCATTGATTACTAACATAGCCAGTAAGCTATAAAATGCAGATACCATGAGCTTTAACGATGTCATTGACTTTGACAGATGAGGGGTAGAGATGTGCTGATTCGATAGGCCTACAAGGGATGTCTTAATTGGTCCAAAATGAGGAATAGTTTTCTTATGACAAGCACCAGGACGTTGACTTCGCAATACCATCCTTCAGATTTTGTCAAGTAAGGTTTCATAACGATTGACGTTTAGTAGCTTAGAAATTATGCTTTAAGCTGGTCCCTTGTCAGTGTCTAAAAAAAGCATCCCTGGGCGTAAAAAGCCAAGAAGCCTATTATTCTAGGAGGATCATTATCATTGATAACCGGGACAGGGTAGCAAACATTGCATGATAGTATAGTGAACTCCCTGCCTCGGTTCTATCTTTCGTACTCGGGATATTGTAGCTCTTCAGCTTTTATTCTCTCGCTGTCCTTACCTTTTTACGGGCTTGTCGCTCTCTGATCCCAAGCCGTCATTCGATAACTCAGTCATTCGTTTACTTTATTTTTTTCTAGGTCGAGGAGGTCTGTTTCAAAATGGTCAAGTTCTTTCCTGGCATGTTTTACGCGGGCGTCGCGGTCGAAGCGGCTGCCATCCAAGGAAGCAGGTGGCCACGAGGAAGCTCTCACGTCAACAGAGAGGCTGTAGATCCCTACTCACTCCCTTCGCTCGACGTCGACGTATCAGCGAGAGCTGAAGCTCTTCGGGTTAAGCGTGAGGGCTGGCAGTACGGGCCATCTATAGCCGGCAATACATCTTTCTATCCGATCGGAACTTTAGCAGACGTCGCTACCAAGGCGGACACGGATGCGCTCTTCACTTTCCGTATGTTGATATTAGGGCCAGTTACAACGTGCGCTATCAATTCAAGTGAATTGCTCTTATAAAAAAACTCACTTAAACCACTAGTGGACGAACAGCTTGCTGATCTGGTATCGAATAGAGAACCAGCATACTGCTAATGTTGGCATCGACAAACAGAACGCGTTCGACGCTATAAACGCTGTAAGATGTCCCTTTTGCTGCTTAAACCCCTCGCTAACCATTATTGATGAAGACCGGGGGTATCAAGTCACTTGGCGAGTACCATAAGCTTTACGACCACCAGTGGGTTCTAACTGTTCCGGAGGGACCTTACATGGGCATGCTATCCAACTACACGAGCGACCTCCTCTTTTCGATGGAACGCCTCTCGACAGCTCCGGCCAGTGTCGCCCGGGTGGGCGCAAAGGATGCATTGTTGTTTGCTGTGGATAATGCAGCATCGATTGCCGGACTGTCACTTGAACAGCTGCAGGCCCAGGGTCGTCTCTTTGTCATCGACTATTCAGACCAGAAAGACCTGCCCCGAAGCGGTGAATTCAAGTTCGGCGCAGCTTGCCAGGCATATTTCTATATCCATCCTAAGTCGGGCGATTTCCTACCACTGGCTATCAAGCCGAATGTTGAGGGGTCAGATCTCGTTTACACGCCCGAAGATGAGGAAAATGACTGGATGCTAGCTAAGTTGATGTTCAACCTAAGTGATGTGTGGTTCACTCAGTGGTTTCACTTGGCTGCCGGTCACGAAGCCGCCGAGATCGTCTACTTAGCTGCCATCCGAACACTGAGCGAAGAACATCCTCTCATGTCGATCCTTCACCGACGTATGTGCTTGTGCGGTGAACACTCACTTATGGGAGACCTGCTAACGCGTATACAGTCATGAAGGAGTGCTGGGCCATGCGCCATTCTGCTGAGGAACGACTGATCAACGTCGGCGGCCCAGTCGACCAGCTATTCCCATGGGCCGGGTCCAGTGCCGGCAAGTATACCGACGCACTATATCAGTCTGGTTTAGCGAGCAAGTTTCAGGCCAACTACCTGGAGGCGAACCTGAAGAGCCGCGGGTTGCTTGATAGCGCCTTTGGCCCCAAGCTCAAGAGCTTCCCTTTCCTCGAGGATGCAAGCCTCGTAACAAGCGCGATTCGCACCTTTATGAAATCCTTCGTGTCGTCGTACTACCCAACATCCGACGACGTGACTGCGGATACGGAGCTGCAAGCATGGATTCAGGAGGCCGTTCCAGCCGAGATCAAGGATTTTCCCACAACCGTCACCAACGTTGACGGCATCGTCGACATCATGACGCACATGTGCTACCTAGTCGCGGTGCAGCACGGCGTTCTCAACTCCAACAGCCCCGTAGCTTCGACAGCCTCGCTGCCGCTGCACCCGCTGGCCTTCTACGCGCCGCTTCCCACCGAGAAAGGTGTCACCGACGTCATGCAGTATATGCCGCCACTCGCCGCCGCCGTCGGTCAGATCTCGCTCTTGGCTGCGTTCAATCGGCCTCAATTCTTGGACACTAACCAGACTCTTTCGCATATGTTCGATGATGCCGATATTATGGCGCGCATGAATCCGGAGACGAATAATGCAGCAGCCACCTTTCGCGCACAGATGGATGCGTTCAGTGAGGTCGTCCGCTCGCGCTCGTTCGACGCAGAAGGGCTCTCGCAGGGTATGCCGTTCATCTGGAATGCGCTTGACCCCAACAGAGCGCCCTATTGGGTTACTATCTAATTAGATGAGAGTGTGGATCAGCATGATGTGTTTGCTGGTGACTGTCTTTGCTGTCAGGTTCACATCCTGTATCTTCGCGCTTGCGTTCGACTTCAAGCGACATTGACATTCCCCCTAGAGAAGTGCGCGTTAGAATTCGGCTCTGCTGGTATTGGTAGTAGACATAAATGTCCCCAGGGATAATTAAAATATCAAGATAGACTGTTTCGCATCCACTTTTTCCCCAACTTAATCGTATGTGAATTAACGGTTGAAAGTTTTGGTTATGAAACCTCCCAAGAAGTCGCTCTAATCACACACCCTAAATGCTGGAGACTGAAGCATAATAATAGTCGCCATTCTTCTAAGGTCCATTATTAGTATACATATAATTTGATGTATAATATAAAAAATCTTAACCTTTTGTATTTAGCTTGGAGAGTTATAGGTCAATTGATTTCTACTCACGGTAGCAGATGAGTATGATTTAGAACTCGAGGTTATATTAATTTACCCAATATTGTTTCCCATCGTCGGAATCATTACGTCAAGTCTTGGAAGTTGAGAAAATGGGGGAAAATTCTCTTTAGCGTATCATTACATACTGTGTATTGATTTCTAGGTCCTGCTTCAAATCGGGCATTCCCCCTTTCACACACGTGATAAAGGTAATCATGAAGTCTTGCTGTTGGAACCATATGAGACTTACCAGTGAGGGGAACAATGTTTATTATAATGGCATTAAAAAGTTACATGACATGTAGTTCCAGAACTGAAGGGACTATAAGGGTGCTGTTGAGGAACGGAAGGTCGCGTTGCGTAGAAACTCTAATGTAGATATCACAGTATAAAGTCTGATAGATGCCTCAAAGGGGGACAGATACTTAGCGAGAAACTTAATTGTTATTGTGCGCGCATCATGGTCTTTTCACGATATAACATGCCTAAGCCCGCGCAACACACCCGGCTGGGTTTCAATGTGCGGCATGACGTGGGATTTGTTACTGTCCGTGGTATCGAACTTAACAGTGAGTTGATAAGACGCTTATCCCCGTACCTTTTCCCAGTTTCCCCCCCACATCTACCTAAGTTGATACGACGTCATTGTGCTGAACCTAAGTGGGATGCGTGGTACCCCATCGCGGTCCGCGTTTCGACGTCAACAAGAGCCTAAAACTTGGCACTACCATTTCTGTATGTACGTATAAGCCTGTATCGCTAGGTTGTTTCTTGTATATGGTAGCTGGTAGTATGACGCATGTGGTTAGCTGAGAGGGTCACACAAGATCGGGATCGAGGCCTTAACTTATACATAAAAAGCGCCAAGAACCTCGCCTTTGAATATCAGATCTAGAACCATCATTCAACTGAAAATAGCCCACCCCAAAGACTAAATACAAGACCCAATTTTCTCTACGTCCCCATTCCCGTCAACCAGTGACCACCATGGACAACTTCGTCAAGAGCGCCGAAAATGCCGTCGAGAGCAAGATGGGCCAGGACGCCCAGCCCGGCGACGGCGTCGAGAGAGCCGCCGACAACTATGCCAACCAAGGTAACGTCTATCAGCTTCCCTCCCCCTCGCGACCTGCCTTTCTTTCCCTCTTAGCCCTTATGCTGCCATTCAGTTTGTATCTACTATATCAAGACCAGTGATCACTAACGCCTGCCCACGCTCAACAATTCAGAGGTCGACAAGTACGCTAGCGAAGCTGGTGTCCCCCAGCAAGACGACCAAGCAGTCAACGAGTTCGTTGACAAGGAGGTCAACCAGGAGATACCCGGCGGCAACAACTAAACGCCTTGGATTACGAACTCACAAAGAAGTAACACGTCTTGGAGTTAGCTATTGGTCCCGCTATGTGTATTACAGACAACAATATTAATATGCATTGGATAAATTTTTCTTCATATAATAATGGGACAGTTGAATCTGTGCACTGACTAATTTCTCACCAAAACTTGTTATCTTTATCATCACATAACTATAATATAAAGAATCATTCAACTAAAATATGTAGAAAACATACAACATTAATCGATCAAACATTGTTCTACAAGTTTTATTTTGTTTTAGATCCAAGTGCTTTCGTACGTATCTTAAAAGGCGCTGTAACACGAGTTGAGCGACACGTACCAGAAAGGGAATAATGACGGAACTGGAAGCGCAACCTTTTAGAAATAAAGATTACCAAAGGATTCGAAAGTGAAGAATAAGAAAAAAGACGATGAGTGGCTATGTTAACAATATTATTGTCGTTAGTGTACAGGCATTTCAAGAATGGTTGCATTGTCATTCAAGTCATGATATGCGCGGCATTCTTGATCCAATTGCTAGCTATACGGACTTAGATATTGTATTTCGAGAGCTACAGAACAATACGGTGAAGATGGATGGCCCAATAATTATGAAAAGAATGTCTGCCATTCGCAACATCACAAATCTGACCTATCAATAATATAACGGAAAATATGAAATGATGAAGTATCTACTTAGTTGATTATTAACACACGCAGCGAACAACACTATATCAACACTTTACGCATTCCGTTCTAATATAGCCTAGGTGATATAGTCCATTTTACCTATTTACGTTGAAAATTGAAGTCAAGATCTCACTAGAGAATTTTCCCCAATAAATATTTTGGGATATTTTTAACAACTCTAGGTAAGCCTAGAACGACCACTTTTGGCGATACAGGCCTACATCATAAGCCATATACTAGGTGGTATGAAAATAGGAACCCTCTCTTTTCTAATGCTCGTTTTTTTCCCCCTAGATTTATTACGAAGACTACTGCAATATTTAGATGGTGTCACACGGACCGAGCCGTGGATAGGGTAATGCAACTACCCGTATACCAGGGTCTGGTCGATGATATCCTGTACTCAATCTGCAAGGCGTATCTATTCTTGGATATTATGTTTGCTATTATCGTCGGCTCAAGCAACACGATAATTGCAATATGGACCTGAATGATCTGGATGATCTGGAGTGATTTAGGTTCGCAAAGAGCGAACCCGTTCGTGTATAAAAACCCTTGATTCGCCGCTGGGCCTGAGAGAGGAACTTGGACTTCTATGCCTCCTTGATGCCTAAGAAGATTTTTGCAATATTGAATACCCTTCCAAGCCCTAGTACTCTAGCCCTTGTGACAGATGGTTTAAGGTGCCTCTACTTAATCTAGTGCCATCCACTCTATCTGATTGATTACCCGCCCATGGAATGCAGCAAAGAAGAGAAACAGTAACGTAACATAATTTGAACACTTGAAAAACCCGTCTTCTTCATTGACCGCCGCAATGCTATTCCATGCCAAGCCGATCCCAGTCAAAGACAAACCTATAGTCCAGTCTTTGTACTCCTCCCAAAATCTCTTTGAAGGTCTTCACTAAATCCAAGCCGTTAGCATATAATTGGGGCCAACGTGCGCGAAGATCTGCTTGATCAATTTCTCTGAAGCCCCATTCATCCGCTTTAGTATCTCGAATGAGGTCGCAGATACTATCGTCCGTGACGACCAAGAAAAGGCCCAATAGCGCGTCTTTGTATATGCGGCAATACAATGAATCAAATGAAGTGCTGGTTACTTCGTGAAGGTTGATGGCAATGAAAGCCATATTGGAGGGATTGTGATCCCCTGCATTGAACACCTCCAAATAGCCTCCTTTGGTGACGGGAGGAATCCTGTCGAAGTACACAAGGTCCCGCGAAGACGACACCACGATATTCGAGTTGTAGCCATTGTGAACTCCCGCAAAGCGCTTTCGAGAAGTATTGTATAGCAAAACCCACGGTGGGTTATCGGCAGGGTATAAGGCCTCAAGAGAACAATTCACATGAATTTCGATATGGAGCATACAACTCTCGTCAGAATGATGCAGCAAACTGTTATCTAGCACGGTTTTGAGGACGCCCTCACTCGCACAGCTTGCCGTTACCGGGCTGACCCTACCCTCAGGATCCGCCGAGACCGAGCTGGTCGGCGGGTTTGGTGATCCGGTAGCTGTGCCCCTGTCTCGGAATGAAAGCATCCTTAGACTTATTCGTACAGCTGGTTGATATTGACGAAGTTTGCGCTTTGCGATCGCTATTGGCAGCGGGATATAGGAGCTGGAGACCTGCTTCGGCTAGAAGCTGTAAATGAAATTAAGTCTTGAATGACAGAGAATAGGAAACGTGTAGATGATTGATAGAATACCATAAAACGAATTCTAAAAAAGCTTCAATTATCTGATCATACCAGATGTTTCTCAGTCGTAGGAAGTTGAATTCCAATTTACAAGCGGAAAAAATTGACTTCTTATACTACTTGGGTCCGGTGCACAAATTGCTATCAAGACTGAACTCAACGATCTGATACGTGTTCTCCCTAGAATCAAAGCCTCAAAACTCCAAAATGAAAGACCGGTGTTTCACGCAGCTAAGTTCACCTTGCTCTGCAAACTCCCTCGCCGGTTCACAGGCACAGTGACCCGCCAAATTACAGTCTGCCCCTCTACACCTTCTTGAGTGGTGGCACTGCATGCTGCACTCGAAAGATAGGCGTATCAGGGGGTCGCTGGACCAAGCTGTCAGGAGGATTACAGGGCATTGTCAGCGGTGTCACTTCTGTTGGCGGTCAGGGTAGCAAACATTAGCTGGTAAACAAATGAGATGCCTTTTCAACGTGGGCCGTCAGCATGGCCACAATATAGATGAGCTCCCTACATTCGGAGGTGGCTAGGAACCTCATATCCGAGGTAAGAGATAGATACTTGTCGTTGTACGGGGTTCTCTAGAATCACCTCCATGAGGACTGTGTGACTAAATACAAGGTGTCTCTTCATACGTAAGTCCTTACCTTGCTTGCCGTGATATGCCTCGTGACAGAAGTAATTTGTTTATTGCCACATGCCACGTCAGTTCCGGCTCTTGCTCATCAACAAGTGTATCATATCCAGTTCTGGTCCCAACATCTGCTGGCTGTCCAGGTGTCTAATGAAGCAAACTGTTAAGATTAATGACTTGAGGATGATACTGAAGTCACAATAATCATACGAGCATCAAGGGAGATTTAGAACCAACCTCTCTATTCAGTCATGCGGACGATCAACAGCCAATACATCTGAATAACCTCGTTCTCGTGTAGCTGCCACGCATAACGAAGTAAGGGTCAGCTATGAGCTAAGCCCCGTATAGTGTCGCGCTGAAATTATCATAGGGAAGGACTGCAACACTGTACTGATACGCTGCCAAAAATAAATCTTATCCTGGTGTGTGCCCGGAGGCCTTAGCCACGTGTTTGTCAGCTACGGTTAAGACCATGAAATATATGATGATACACGTGATATGTAGGTTCCGGCATTAGCAACTAATAGGGGCGAATTCGCACAGGAAAAATTACAGGGTATGGTGTTTGCCCTGTTGAGTATTATGAAGATATATCAAAAGACTGCAGAAGTTAGAACGACTACATGGTTGCTGTACGCCAGTAGTCGTGACATATCTACACCTACAATAGCCTACATGCACTAGATTGTTTTTCGTCGAATTTTATTTTATTTAATGAAGCTGGTTACAATTCCCGTCGATGAAGACGATCCGTAATCATTTGAGTGGCTTTACTGGCTTTGGATGCGTATCGGGCAGTCTGTCTCTCTCGTTAGGGTCCGATCTATGTGATCACTCACATAGTTTCATTTAATATGAAGAAAACGGTTTGAGTATCATTGATAGTAGGTTTTTTCTTTTCTCTTTTTCGGATAATACACTGATGATAATGATATACAGGAAGCGATCGAAGTGACCCTATGTATATTGATGGCCCGGGTAACAGGTAATCTGGCTATTACACAGTAAATCCCAGAAAGATCAATGGTGGATCGCTTGATCAAGTAGGTAGATCGCAAGTTGGTTGAGTAGATTCTTCGTAGAAAAACAAAGACAAATTGAATTTATGGACTGAGGTATATATAAGGTGGCTAAGTTGCCAGTGAAATCTGCGAAACCCAGCCCCTTCTATTGATAGCCCCCTTTTATTGGCTAGTCATTAGAAAACCCACCAGCACACCAATAGCTTTGGCTTGATTTGGAGTTATAATACGAAGTACAACATCCTATTTTCAAAGAAACGGCGACTCTTCATTTTAGGTTCATGTCAAAGCACGTGAAAGCATTGGTAGGAGTCGATCACTGGTTTAGTTAACCGGCACTTTATCATATCACGGAGCGTGATCTTCAGAGTACTGATTTTTTACATTTTATCGATTGAAATGTATGTTCTATTTATTGGGTATCATCTGGAGGCATATCCCATCTTCTAATTAGTTTCCCCTTACGACTTCTCTTGCCTAAACTTGCACCACCGTCCCCAACGAAGTGGATAAGCCATTCCCAGACTTTTCTAGTCTTCACTAGTTGAGGGTGAGCCCTTCTTGTCAAAGAGACATCTCTCATAGTATATCTGCCTCCTGTATCGTCCTTGTCTATTCGCCTTCTGTGAAGTAAGTCGATTTTGGTGTGACCTTTCCTCAAACTATGCCCATGAACTTTCTTCATGAATACGCTCAAGGCGACATTCCGTAAGAGAATAATGTCTTGTCGCCGCAGACTACGTAACAGTGTATTACTCTCGCTAGGTTCGGATGATAACCAAAAGGTGATGCTGAAGCCTGACTTTGTCTCATCTCCGACTAGCAGTTCAATGAGCGACTTAGTCGTGCCCCATCGCGTCTTGATAGTGCGCGGTTCTGCTATCGATATGACGCCAACAATCAAGTTCACTGTCATCGTCTGAGGCGATATAGAAAGCAAATAATTGGCATTTGGTAAATCTTCCAAATCACTGAGATGATCAACTTTACTCTCATCAAGGCCATGGACTTCGGTGACAGAAATGTCCAGCTGAGTGGATCTCTCTTCACTGACATCATCTGTAACGTCGAAAGATGAACCGTCCGTAGTGAAGCCCGTGGAGGGAAGCTGTGATGAGGGTATATCTCCGTGAATAGCCACAGAGTGATCGTAAAACCGATTAATGATCTGTTCGTGTGGACCATCATCTGATACTGCAGATGTGGTATCGAATGACCTCACTGTAGTGAAAAACTCCGGGCTTCCCTGGTAAGCATGGGTCAATGCGTGGTTTTGAGAGAAGCCGGTAGGTAGCCGCTCTCGGTGCAAAGGTATTGACCGCCATATAGCTAGGTTGGGCGTAGAGAGGAAACTCGGATCCCTCAAAGACGATTCTTGGGGCGTTTCGAGTTTAGCAAAACTGGCAATGGGCTCCAGGAAGTGGTTCAGTAGGTTAGACACTGTCCAGTCAAGAGTATGCTCTTCCGGTGCACCAGCAAAAATCATGACTTTCCTCGGCATCGTGATTTATATACTTCAAACCGGGCGAGCATGGTGGTGTCGACGAGTATATATAGAATGGATGCATCGTCTTGTACGCAGCCACCTATCAAAAGATTGGTGTTGCTGGTGAAAAGACGTTCTTCGCCTAGGTACACTGAGTTACCGGTAGACTGTTGTAGCAGTGGTTTAGGTAGGTAGGTCTGCCCACTATACCCCAGTAGCAAGATGCGCCGCACTAAATTGGGTTTGTTGATGCGGTCACGCACTTGCGCCCAATCACAGCCCGCTTTGGGGTTTGTTTACATTGACAAGAGTACAGCAAATCAGCATAGCAATCCACCCACTAAGCTACCTAGGTAGGTCTACTTAGTACAAACTGTTTGTGAGAGTATTTGCTATGCCAAAACACCATTCACATTGCTCAGAAATTTAATTGTCTTCGCCATGGCCCAAGAGACGGGACTCTGGAGTGTCCGCCGACCACCACGAGAGGTATGTATCCAAAAATCCCCCCCAAAAATCCCCCAAATCCACACGCGCCAGCCCAATAGGCGGCAGTAGCAGCCCCCCCCTTGCTATCGCAGCGAATCCACTCACTGAAACTAACTTGTCTGGCTGTCGCGAAACAGACTCTAGGCGGCATCGGCCACAACACCGCCCTCCCTCAACCCTCATCCGCCATGAAGCGGTCCAATTCAACCAACAGAAACAGCATTGCAGCATACAGCGGCAGCCATGTGCGGTCCGTGTCGGGATCTAGGCATTCCCTCGCTCTCGGCCGCCCAAGCCAGCCCGTCTTCTCACGCTCTTCCTCGGGCGCCAATCTCGCCGACCTGGGCTTGTCTTCCGTCAAGCGCGCGTCTTTCCAGAACAACCCCGGCTCCGCCTTGAAGACATTTCAATCCACCACCCTCCAGCCGCGACCCTCCGAGAACGATCATCGGAGGAGCAGCGTCTACCATGCCCGGCCCTCTACGAATGGCCCCACGAGCCATCAGAGCTTCTTCCAGCAGGGGCCGCAAGCTGCTGGCGTTCCCCGAGACCCACGACCGCTGAAGGACCGGTCCTTCCAGGCGCGCATTGGACAAGAGCTGCTGGATTATCTGGCGCAGCATAATTTCGAGATGGATATGAAGCACACATTGTCGCATAACGTCATCAAATCCCCCACTCAGAAAGATTTCAACTACATGTTTCAATGGCTCTATCACCGCATCGACCCGAGCTACCGCTTCCTGAAAAACATCGACCAGGAGGTGCCTCCCATCTTGAAGCAGTTACGATACCCGTACGAGAAGAGCATTACCAAATCCCAGATTTCTGCTGTGGGTGGCCAGAACTGGAGCACATTCTTGGGTGTGCTTCACTGGATGATGCAACTATCGCAGATGCTCGATGGATATGCGGCACACAGGTACGATGAGGCCTGCATAGAGAGTGGAATCGATATCACGGGCGACCACATCATTTTCGATTTTCTGGGCACAGCATACCGAGACTGGCTGGCTATAGACATAGACACTACAGATGAAGACATCGAGCGCACGCTAAAGCCGCACGTAGATGCTATGGCCCAAGCGTTTGAACGGTCGAACTCCAAGTACATATCCGAACTAGAAATGCTGGAAGCGGAAAATGCGCGCCTACTGAGCGAAATTGAAGACCTCGAGAAGTCAACGCCAGACCCCAGGATTCTAGACAACAACTACAAGATTATGGAGGAGGATAAAGCCAAATTCGAGGAGTACAACTCTCTAGCTCAGTCGAGGTCTGATAAATATGAGAATCGCATACAGGTGCTGCAAGAAGAGTTCGATAAGCTCATGCAAGAGCTAAAAGAGGCAGACGATGAACGCCGTGCATTGCAGAAGGCAGTCGACGACCAAGGAATCAGCATGCAGGATATTGACCGCATGACCTCGGAACGCGAGAGACTGCAGAAAGGAATTGAAGCCGCAACCCAGAGACTTGACGAGAGCAAGAGGCGGGTGGCAGAAAAGGAGGTGGAAGCGAGCCGCAAACTTGATGAGCTCGAGAGGCTCGTAGACAAGTACAACACTCTTGCTTACCAAATCGGCCTCATCCCAGCATCAGCTGTAAATGCCAAAGGGGAGAACTACGAGCTTGCTGTGACTGTGAACGAATCCGATTTCACGGGATCAGTCATCAAAGGGCCCTATTCTGGCGGGACGGGGACTGAGCGTCTGCTGGCGGACCAGGGGACGGGCTATCAACCTGCCCACATTCTCAACCTAGACTTGCGCGGACAAGTTAAGAGCAGTTTTCTAGCGCTACGAAGGGAGATATCAGAGCGGAGAACCGATGCTATGGACGCGATGATGAAGGACCATGAGCTCCTTGACGGTATTAAGGAGGCGATTGAGGACAAACGCAACGAAGTAGAGGCGTTGGAGCATAGGGTCAGAGCCGCCGAAGAAGAGCATGAGAGGACGAGGGAGGTATGTGACTATCAACGAGATGATGGTTTCTATCTAGTGGCTAACAACAAAATATTATAGGTGACGAATACACAGAAGACTGCTTCCGATGCACAAATTGAAAAGATGGAAAAAGAACTTGCCAAGATGCGAGCCCAGCTTACAGAATCCGTGCAGTTGTTGGAGCAAAGAGAGATGAATACAAATATTGAGTAGGTTTGGTTGGAATTTCTTGAGATTCTCACCCGCTGACTTGTTTGTCTCAGGTACGAACAACTAACTCTCCGGGCCAATGCGTTGCGAGAAGAGCTGCACACGGAGATCGAGAGGATGCTGAACGACGTGATCAAGTTCAAGGTCCATATACAGAAGAACCTCGAGGACTATGAGGAGTTCGCAAGGGACGAGCTCGAAAAGGAACTTGGCGGTGGCGAGATGAGAGATGATACCCCTGATGAAGAGTTGTGATGAGCGTTTGGGTTTGGGTTTCGGAATGGATTGGGCGGAGTTTTGTTCGATCGCGTTGTGATAATGCCTCTGCGAAGATACCTTACCTTATCAAAATCACCGTGGATAAAATGCGCTGTTTTGGTGCTCATGTTTATGAATACAATTAGATGCTTCTATACGTCAGAAACATGTGAAAGGTCGATTAGCGCCCTGCAACGCAATGGTGGGGTAACTAGAGTCCCTAAGCTAACCCCACGTACCCCGAAGCTTTTAGGTGACTGGACAGCAATTCAACAAACATCAAGCCCAATCCCATAACCAACATCAACACCAACAAAATTTCCAAAATGGCAACACCAGCGCCCTCGTTCGCAACAACCTCTTCGTCCTCCCTAGGCGCCGTCGGCCAACTGACACCGACAACCACAGCCACAGCCACAAGCACAAGCACAACAAGCAGACGCCTCCACTCGACCAGCACAGGCTTCACATTCCCGTTCGAATGGACCTTCCCACCCTTCTTCACGCGCCAGGTAAACGCCAACACCCGACACAGCCAGGACTCGACATGGGCCTCCCTGATCCTCTCCTACTGCGCCCACCACCGCATCTACAAGCTCAGCCTGACCTCGCCCGCCGCCGAGGAGCTCTTCCACAACCGCCGGCTCAACAAGCAGCTGAGCCTGGCCGACGCGCGCGAGGTGTTGAATTTCATGCGCCGCGACGGACGCGTCGAGTTCATGGGAAATAACGACGACGGAGGAGACGTCGTCTGGGTGTATTGGCGGACGCCTGAGGAATGGGCCGCCCTCGTCGAGACTTGGGTCGATGATACGGCGCAGAAGGGCACCGTGCTCACGCTTTATGAACTTAGTCAGGGCGAGGATACGGTTGGTACTGGTGAGTTAAGCAAGCAAGCGTCTTTTCCCCTTATTGCCTAATCTCTTTATTTTTCCTATAAGGCTCCGTAGAGACTCTGGAAAGTAAGTATGTGCATGCGCTGATTGAGGAACAATCAACTTCGTGACGAACAGAATTCCACGGCCTCGATCCCGAATTACTCCAGAAGGCACTGCAGGTGCTCGTCAAGCGCAACAAGGCGCAGATCTTCGGCCAGGAAGATCAGCTGGGCGTCAAGTTCTTCTGAGCAGAGTGAGGAGGATAATAATCATTAGTCATTGCATAATTAAACAGTTATGTTGCATGTAAGCAGTTGTACAGCTGTCGTTATGTACAATTCCAGGGAAGAGAGGTGCTATCCCGCCATGACTTCGTTACCACCCAGTTGGCTCAGCATCGCAGCAACGTGGCCACATGGTCCTTCACATCTATAAACGCCGCGCCCAACAACCCAAAAAGCAATTTGCTAAAATATGCATCGAAGCGAAATAGTATCATATGAAGAAGTTGGACACCAGATACTTCTTGTCAAAGCTAATTTCTTGCTTCATTACCACGTCCAACAACCAGTCCGAAGCAACGACACGCGGCTCCATGTTTCCCCGGCGTGCCATGTCTTCGAACCGCTTCCACAACTTCTTCTCCTCGGGCGTCGATGTGCTAAGGAGATACACCGGGTCGGGACCGCCTTCATCGTCCTCGGGGTTGGTGGGCTTGATCGTGCTGCCGCTTCTCGGTCCATACACCATGAATATGGCACCGTTGGCTTCGGCAATCGCCTGGTAGCTCTCCGTGCCATTCTTAATGCCGGCAGTGCAGTAGATGGGGATACCCGCTAGGAGCTGGCCATTGTTCTCTTGCGCTCTTTGGATCGAGGTCTCGAGCTTAAGGCCGAATCGTTTCTCGTTCTCCTTGTCCCTCAAGACATATTTTTCTGGGTCGGGAACCTGTTTGGTATCTAGACATTCTTCAATCCAGGTGGATGACAGTATTATGGCCCCTTTAGACAAATTCCGAAGGAACTTGACAGTCCGGACTAGCTGTGGTGCAATGAGATAATCACATGGTTGGCCGTCTTGGACGACAGCAATGCCCATATCGCGCAGTTTTTTCTAGTGCGTAGTGATTAGTATACGTATATACAAAGAACCATTAGAGAGTTTAGATGACTTACGCGGTCTGTATCTTCTTTCTGCGGGTCATTGACCCAACGTTTAAATCCTGTCAAAATAACCCTTACCTCCACTTCTGGAAGTGTTGGTCTGGCTTTCTTCGTTGGCCGCTTCTCAGCCTTTGAGGGTTCTTTGTCTTCTCCGGGACTTGGGCTTGAAGCCTGACGGCGATTCAAGTGTTCTCGTTCGATATAATCAGCTGCACGTTTCCCTCCCCAAGGCTGTCCATCTTTTAGTCCGCGTTTCTTCTCTTTCTCGTAAAGGGCAATGTCAGGCGCAAGGGTAGAGAGTCTACCCAAAGCCTTGTCTTTGGCACTTCGACTTGATGATGTAACAGACGAAGGTGTATCATTCTCTTTCCCTGAACGAACATGACGGCCACGTGCAGGTGTCGCAAACTCGGTAGAACGCCGTTTTGTCGCCGGAGGTAAAGCGACCATCTCTGCATTATCTGTGTTTCCATCTCTCATGATATCGAATTGTTTACGTGGTCGTCCGGCAGCTGCGCTTGGATCTGAACTCTCAACAGCAAGGTTCTCGCCCGTGATGTCCAAAGCCTTGCGTTTGCGGACTGGCACCACGGCAGTCGTTTCGGTGTTACCGGGAAAATATAAATCCTGAAGCGTCTTCTCATCGAAGAATGTCTGACCAATAATCTCACCAAGGTTCGTTCGAGGAGGAAAGTGCGTATATTTCGACACAGTTACTGATTGCATTTGGCATTTGGCATAGCTCTCTTCGATCCACAGGTGGTTTACCATATGAACATTCCATTCACGCGCTGCCTCGCACTTTTCGCTGTTGTCCCTTGCCGTTATAAGGTGTGTGTTTTCGGCTTTCAGATTTTTCGTGAAAGTACCGCCGGCGGATTTAACCAGATTTTCCAGGTAAGTTCGAGCCTCGCCTCCATAGTTTGAGACCGAGATCGTCAATTCTTCGAAACCCGGGATGCCGTTTCGGGGTTCTGGATAGTGTAGTAGTCGATGTAGGGGATTAGACCATATGTTATTCTGTATAATATAGAAAAGCCATGCCTTATTTCCGACTGTTTTCCCAAGTTGCGAGGCCCGTATATATTCTTCTGTATCTCGATAGCGACAAATGAGCCAGTCACAGTCATCCGGGCTCTCGGTGACTTGACCACCCGATTTAGTAATCAGGTCGACAATAATACGTCTAAATCGATCATTTATGTCCATATCCTTCGAGAGCATAAGCTTCTTTTCTTCAAATACCGTCAAACGTAGGCTCCTTTCCCGAGAAGAGTCGGGTGGTGGTAGGTACTTCGGCTCAGTCGTGACGGCACCTTCTAGGTACGGACTTTCCTTTGCATCGACAGATTCGTCAGAGGAAACTCGTAGAATTTCCGGATTCGGCAGGGTATAAGGGCCTTCATCTATCCTCTTCCCAAGCTTAAAGCAGTCATCAAACCTGGAGAAGTTGTTAGACTTCCTCTAGCTCCTTTCAACCATACGGAAGAGGCACTTACCAATGGGGAAGGACAATCTTGCATGGATGCTTCCTCTCTTCCGCCATCTTGACTTTAGGATGGTCCATTGACAAGGCGCATACATGTGTAGTCAGCTTAGTGACCTGATCCGAGTACATCCCTCCCATGGCCATTGTTGCACCGATGATGGTGTCCTTGTCAGTGCCAGGAATGTCGGCACAGGCTAGCATGACATCGGAAAAAATCATACGGGGATCTGGCGTGTAGGGTCGAATCTGGGCCAGTTTACCCTTGGCGAGAGATGCGTTTATCCACTTGTGCTTAACAACGGGTATCATCATAGTTGCGGCTTTGTCGTACTGAGGAAATTCAATGGTATTCGAGATGAGGTGGGTGATGTCGGCAAGCGGCAGAGAGCCATCCCGTTTTTGCGGAGAAACCTCGCCGCCAAACTTTAAAATACTTTGTGACAGCTTCAATTGATCAGTAAGATAAGGTAGCGTTCCAGAACCTAGAAAGGAGCTCAAATTGTGGCCATACCTCACTAATAAGAGTCTCTCCTAAATCTTTGCTTTTTACGAAGGCAAAATTGCAGCGGCCGAAAAGACTCGACCCGTCCTGGTCTGCCATTGCGCGTGAACACAGTCGTGAAATCCAAATTTAAAGCATGAGAGGTCTAAAGGACTTTGGAGTTGGACCCGGTTGCGACAGGATACTAGAAAATGCAAGTGCTCAGACGTTGTGTGGTTACAAGAGGTTCAGGTGGTGCAAAACTGAAGACGGAAGTAATCAACAATTTGCAGGCGTGCTTAGGTTGCCTAGGAGGCAGCGCGTCAGGTAAGAGGTACCTAAACGAAATTCCGTAGCGCGTGCTAAACTAGCCAATCTTAGGGAGCTCAACGTACTGGTACTAAGCTTATATAATGCCCCGCCCTGTTTGACGCGTTGGAGTGATTGCTAGCGGCAGGGGGACGCGAATTACGGTCGTGTAATCAGGTGACCTGGTACTACAGTACTTATATTGAATAAATGCTAATGATGGCTCTTGCTATTGAATCATCATTTACAATTGGTTAGATGCAGACCCGTAACAGCATCCGTGATACATTCTAATCAAACGCCACCAAATAGGCAGTACTGCATGAAGTACTGACTGACTCGTGAGTCACACGAATTCGGAGAAGAGTATGCAGCCTGCTTTCATATGGTTGCATTTAATCATCATCACTGATCTCTCTGAAGAAGCCGGGTATTGCCTTGGGGATCGAGAAGTAGTAGGAATGAGAAGAAGAGTCATCCTAACAGCTAGCAGACACTTGAGCCACATACCCCAATCCTTCGCGGGCCGGACATTGTCAGGCAACAAACCCATAAAGCAGATCTAAAGGGGGGCTCGTGGGGAACTTATTTCTTTTTTCTTTTTTTCCCCTTCTTCTGAAAACCGACACTAATAATGCCTTGGCGCAAGGTTGAACAACTCACTTTTTAACTTACAACAGATCGTGAGTGCTACTCTTCCTCAGGCCCGGCCCAGTCAAGTGCTTAATTATATGATGTTGGAATTGTGCAGGCGGAGACTATCCTTAGAACGGTTAAAATTAAGGTTTGTTTTACTACTTACCATATCATTACCCCTTTGTAAAAGCATTCCAAGTAAAGCCTTATAGCACTTTAGTGTGTTCGTGAAAGAAAGGCTATCGCGATGATAGATATATCAAAGTGTTAGGGCAGTTCCCTGTCACCAAACGACATCGAGAAGGTCGGCCACGCCCTCGAGTGCCGCGTCATGAGACCCGAGGCCCTTATATCACCGGGCTTCTGTATGCTCCTGTCCCAGCCCCGTTGGTCGATGCGTAGATGGTGACACCGTGGCGATACAATGTCGGGAAGAAGTCGCGGTATAGATCAACGTGGTCGCTGAAGCCGTGGACGACGATTATTTTAGCTTTGCCTGTATACGCTGCAGTTCCAAGAAATAGATTGAGTCACGTTGATTGCGATTCTGTATTAGTTAAATTCTCATTCCTATCTTTTGCGTAGATAACTGGGTTGGCTCAACGAGGTGCATATAGATAGCCCGAGGTTTGATTAGATGTTATGATACATGTCATGAGGAGGACCTTGGATTAAAGCAAGTGATTTTGGGATGAAATTGTGTGAATTATTATGATTTGTTTTTCTCTAACTTAGGTAGTAACCTGTAGCAAGAGTCGCAAGTTAGCATCGTTTTCAAACGGACTTAACGCAGTCATGAACTTCTTTAATAGCACAAGAAAGAAATCTCTGGGCTCAGCGTTTACTAGAGTCCCCCAAACTAGGTAGAGAACAGGTATGGAGGCTCCTAGTACATGACTTTGTACATATAATTCTGTAAAGGTGCCAACTTTACCAGGTACACCAGGCTGCCTAAGACTATCTATGTAGTTGCTATGTTATTTTGAAGTCCCTACAAACAAGTCACGAAAGCATCCGGATCTTTACCTAAAAACTCGTTCCAATCTATTCGTCTGACGATCGAATGGAAGCATAACTGTAGCTTTCTCACTGTTGGGGCGTTGCATAAGCATTGCCGATGCTCATTCCATTCTGGACCAATAGAAGATCTAAGCGCTACAGAACTCTCCTGCAAATGAACCTAACAATAAGGGACGGAACTAAATAGGTCTGGCCTAAGAACTCACAGATTGAATAAATGTATCCCTGACTGAAAAGAGGAAGAACCAAGGACCCTATAGAACTCAAAGGATTATTAGTAATTCTCATGATTCAAAGCCCCTGGCTGCACGCTTTGGTGACAGTCAAGGGGGATATCTTAACAGACGAGTTTGATTTATCATTTCACCACCCTAAATCCACCTTCCTGACATGAACAAGCTGTTCCAACTCCCTTTCCTTACCACCTCCAAAGAATCTCCCAACCGCACATCCCAGGACCTCCCGCCACAGTCCCGCAACAAGACCCTTCAACTCATCTCCCGTCTGTCTGAAATCCGGAAAAGCGTTGACCTCGAGCAAATAGACGTGTCCGGACGCGTCGACGAGGAAGTCCAGCCCGAAGAGCTCGAACGCGTTGGGCAGGGGTCGAAAGTGCATCTGCATAGCGCGAGCCGCGGCCTCGAACACTTCGCCTGTGATATCGCAGATCTGGGCGAAGATGTGCTCCTTCGCGTCTTCGTTGTTAGTATTTGACGGAAGGGGCGAGGAGGAGGAGAGCGGTAGATCCCAGAATGGCTGGACTGTGTTCTCCGCCACGGAACGCTGTAGACATGTATTCGTCAGATGAGCCTCGAGGTCGATGTCTCCAGCATTCGAAGGAGACGAGAACGATCCCTCTTGCTGTTCTTGGCTATAGCTATACTTTGGCGGCACGTAATTCTTCCCGGCGAATAACGCCAGCATTGGCTTGTACACGTAGACATCCAGACTCCCCACGCACGCGACATAGGTGCGGATGTGAAATTTGCGGCCGTCGCCCGGGAGGAGTAGAGGCGGGTCAATGTACGGCTGGGCGACGAAGTGGCGGAGTTGTGAGGTAGTGATATAGTCGCCTCCATCCTCGCCATTGTCCTCGTCTTCGCTATCCGGCCTCTCGGCCTCCCATCCGTCAAAGATACCCTGCAGCTGCGCCATGGTGCAGAAGAGGCGGATTCCCTGTCCACGGTCGCTCATACCTGGTTTGAGAATCCACCACTCGACCCCTTTCGCCGCATCTTTCCCCTCACTCTCTCCCTCATTCGTAGTATCCAGCAGCGCTTCGTTCCGTTCCAAACTGGCCCTCAGATCGAAAGCTTCGACGAGAGCGTCGTCTAAGAACTCGGCATAGTCGACCTCGAACGCCTCGGAGCGCTTGACGTGGTCCTTGAGCACTGACTGCGGCCGCTTCGCGATCCACTGCTCAACCGTCGACGCCAGGTAATGTTTCCGTATGAGCGCCTTGCGCAGCATGTAGCTGTTGACAAGACACGTCTCTGGGTGCGCGGCAACGAAGTCCCAATCGATGGTCTCGTAAGGGGTGATCTGGAGCACGTTTGCTGTGGGATTCGGCAGTAGCTTGGCTAGTGGTATAGCTTCATCCTTGACTGTGTCAGACGTTTTTGAGAGAATGGTGAATGATTCTGGCGGGAACAGTGCCTCGAGCGCGGAGACGATGAGAGGATGCACATAGGCGTCCTCGTACGCGATGAGTGCATGGAAGTGGTGTCTGGGGCGCAATACGAGTGTCGACTTTCTGGTCACGAGAGACGAGGGCGGCTTTTCCTGAACGGAGCTCTGATTTCCCCTACAAGTAATGAAAGAAGTAAGATACATGATCGTAGATAATTATGGCCATAAACAGTGTCATTTCCAATCAAAACGATTAATTTCAAAGTCGCTCGCTCTGGACGTGTGCTTGCCTGCCATGCTCCTCTTCTGGTATGTATCCCGCCTAATCTATATAGACCGAAACGGATATGCTCTTCAATAACCCCATACCACCGTCCTCTAGGTATCATTCTAGAAACAAAGCCAGAATGTGGTCTAGCCTCTGATAAGGACAACACTCACCCGAATTTTGAACCAGATGCGATGCAGTAAAACCGACAGACACTCACAAATTTAACTCCTTTCCATGCAAATGGGATGCTGCCTGCCAAAAGTTTGCCTTCATCGGTGTGACACTGCATAGACTATTAACAGAGGGACTTTGGTAATCAGGAAGGAGAAAAGAAGCGTACCTTGTATGACCTTCATTGACGGCCCAGCCATCATTTCCTGGGGGCGCCTCCTCCACACTTCGATATACATCCTCGAATCTCGGCTTCCACTTGAAATGTCTGTGTACTAGTCCCTTATTATCTTCGTCATCGTCGCCATTCGGCTTCGCCCCGTTTGCAGTGTGAGCACCCTCAGAGCCCCGAATGCGCTCTTCTTCCTCGTCTTCGTCGCCAACGCTTCCCTCAACTTCAGTAAAGCATGTTCCGCCATCACCCCAGTAGTTCTGCAACATGGGCGTGAAGATAGTGCGGCGGCCCTCGAGCCCTGGAAGCAGCGCCACGTTGACCGTGTACAAGTCTACGGACCCGTCGGTGGGCCACTGCGCAGCTATAGCTTCAATGACGCGCACGCTGTGACGGGTCGCCGCCTCGATGATGGCGGGATCTTTGGGGCTTTGCCGGTCTTTGAAGTGTGCCCAGCTCAGTGCGATGGCGCGCCGTCTGCAGACCGCCGCCTCCAGTGCCGCGCCCAGCGTACCCGAGCTCAAGGCGAACAGTGCCGTCGAGTTACGCCCAAAATTTGGTCCCGATACTACTAAATCAATAGGCCCACGCTCACGGAACACGTGGTGTAGACCAATCTGGGCGCACGACGCCGGGGTTCCATCCACAAGGACCCATTCTTCGACGGCGTCACGGCCGTGGCTCGGATACCGATGTGTCGTTCCTTGCGGCGTACTGTCGTCAAGTGTGTCGTAGGTAGCAGGCGGGCGGTAGTACACAGGTTTTACGGTCTGTCCAATCATGTGTGCTTTTCCGATCCACGACCGCTGTGTATCGGGAAGACACACGGATACGGTGTGTCCGGCCTTCTGCAACGCGCGGACGAGACTGTGTACGTACGGGGAAGCCGGCCCGGGAGGCCCATCGTCATTGGTAACGAGGATATGCATATTCCTGGCTTGAGTGTGTATTGGGCTGTTTTTTTGGGTAGAAAAGAGCAAGTGAATGATAGCAAGTAAATAGCGAGCAACTGGCTTGGGACTGTTTGTAGTGTCCAATTGGCGGCGGATGGATGATGGCAACTTATAATAATCTGCTTGGATGGGAGGTTATCGATACACGATACACCTTACCACCATGCCCATTAAGCGTCTTCAAGATGTTCTGGGGTGGGAAGGAAGTGCGATTTGCGGAGCTAAACTTGATGACCGCGAGTTTTCGTGGTGGGGGCGGGGCATCTCGACATCCAGTTCGGGAGTGACGTTAGCTGCAACGCGCGATTCACGGAGGTAGGTACATACCGGAAGTACCTCTACAGGGGTACGTATATCTCATGTATGAGAGGAAATCATCATGATGGCTTATTGTAACGACTGTCTAGGTAGGTGTTCATTAGTCCGTTTTTGATAGCATACAGACAAAATGTTATCTGAGCAGGAAGGACGTACTAATTAATATATAGTCACATAGGATAACCCTGACATGGACACTCACAACGCTCTTGAAATTGATCGATTACTAACTAATGCATTTCTATACTACTGGTGTTACGGCTTCATTTAACAAAGGTCCACTGTAAACACTCTGGAAGCCATACCCTTGGGCCTGCAGCATCCGATCTTCATTCTCGTATGGGCCGTCGTTGTGGCACTACTAAACGCCGAACACCGTTTGCTGAAATTGAGTCCTTTCCCTTTTTCATTTTTTTCCTTCGTGCTGGCCGTCGTGGTGTCCGCTCTCGAGTAACTAATACAAACAAGAACAATGAGAAGAATGGACCACCCTTATCCTGGCGCTACTGGAAAGATAAGAAACCCCACAACAGGTCGTAATCATCTTCATCAGCATCCTCCTCCGTTGTCGCAATCTAAGCACGCTGCCGTTTTGTGCTAGCTGGAGACTTGACCAGGAAGTCGCCTTCTCGCTTTGAACCTTGGGGTCCAGTGTGCCGCTTGGAGCGACGCCAACCATCGAAGGGGCTTGGGATCTTGGCCCTTCTCACGGGTGTGTCGCTTACACGTAACTTATCTGCAGATCGGGTAGCTCTCCCCGTGCTAGGGGGTGAAGCCGGTGCAAAACGAGGAGCTTCAGGAGTCTCAACCTTGCCCTTAGTAAACTGGATGGGGGTCGCGGGAATCTCGGGTTCATCTTCTTGTGTGTTGTGATCAAAGACGTTATCCTCAATGTCTGTGACAGCTTCCTCATCTTCAGCGGTAATAGTCGCAGGTTGCTTGCCCTTGGGTTTGGGTGGAAACAGTAAGCGAGGCTTAATCGATGAGCGGGTCATCGGACGGTGGCCGGAAGGGGCTTGACTGTCCAGGTCCAAATCGGCAGTCTCGTCATTCTCGGCCTGGCTACTGGAGTCGGCATCAATGACATCGGAAAATTTACGGAAAATCTTCTTTCCTCGGCTGTGTAGGATGTTTGTTAGTATTAATTTTGCGGGTACGGTGGGATAGTACACTGGGCGAACTTACAATACATAAAGCACTCCATCATCGCGCTTTACAGCATCCTCGATTGAATGTCTACCTTCGCCAGGAATAACGACTTGCTTCCGCTTACTTCGTCGCTTAGATGGCTCGGCAACGACGCGATCGCCGTAGAAAGGGTTATCGGCAATATCATCTAACTGGGGCAAGTCATCGCGCGAGTCGGTGAATATCTGGATGTCTTCCTCCATATTCTCTGCTCTGAAACTGTCGAGAGTGAGGCCGGTATACCTTTTTGCCTTCTTCTTAGGACTGAACATTATATCTTCCTCAGGTACGAATAGTCTGCGCGCCATGGCACGGGAGGCAGCTTCAGTTGTGGCGTTGGGTTGCTTGCGTGGGGTTTTCGTAGGAGTGAGAAGATCGCCAGCGCTGCGAGAAGCAGTAACGGAGCTCTGGGGTTTGTGTTGTGGCTTAAGGTTCTTAATTCCTAAGGAATCGCCAGCGCTGGCAGTCAAAGAACTGGATGCACGTCGCACGGAATCCATCTTGGGAAGTCGCTTCTTTATAGGCGAGACTGCAGGAGTTGTGAAAGAAGGCTTTGTGGAAGGACGGGTGAATTGGAGCGAAGAGCGTGGTGATGGTGTGCGGTTGGTAGATTGTTGTCTGGCAGAGATGCGGGCGGATTTGCGAGGGGAGAAGGGCTCCCACGAGTCGCTGTAGCCATGCTTGGGGGTATCCGGCGTGCGGACACTACCGGGTGGTGAAGGCGTGGAAATAGTGACAGACGCCATTGTTGGTTGCGTGGGCGACCTGCTTTGGGACCGCGTCTCAATTGGAAATTCGCCCCTACTCTTGCACTGCCCTGTGTCTTTCGCTTCTTTTAATCAAAAAACTTCCTCTCTTTCTATTCTCCCTCACACTTCTACAATTCCACAAGCCAGGCTTGGAGCAATGTTTAGAAGTTGGAGCCAGTTGTTGTGGCCAAAGTTCTGTTATTGTCGTTTATTTTGATTGGAGCGAATCGAGTCGACAGCCAGGTTTTTGGGATTACAATCGCCTCAGGCTCAGCGCAGAGCGACTAATAAACGAAGGTTCCTAAGAAGATATATAAGGTGAAAGAGGGCTTATGATGATTGATTGATTTTGGAGCGCGATCAACTTCAGCTCTGTCCAGCTATTGAATGAACCTAATCTATCGAGTATAGGATACTTGAGAGATAATGACCCAATTACAAGAGCCTGAATCTAGAGCCACAGATTCAACAGTAAAGAAGTCTGAACTAGACAATGATGATGATGTCGCGTTGTGATGTTCGGGGCAAAACAACAATCGGCCGGGCAATGAGGCCGAAACGATGTAATAGAGGAGGATTCCTAAGGAGGCTGGGAGGTGCAGATGGGAGGTATAACATAGAGGAAACGGGGCAAAGTAAGTGGCTGGGGCACGGCCAAGTCACTGAACAGCGCAGCGCATGCACACACTTTCTTTCCAAGAGGTATTTCCTCTGTTTCGGGTTAGCGCCGGTAGAAGGGTGGACCCCTAGAGGTATCGAAGGTCTTGGCTGGAAAGACAAGTACCTATGTACCCCTATTTTCTGTTACAGTACACGCTTGGAGCCCCATTATACACGGTACGCGCTCTAAGCTAAGCAGTCATCCCAGCAACGCGTCGCACACACATCAATTATCTCCATCATACTGTAAGTTAATTGGCTGCATCAGGACCAGTTAAGTCGTCCCCGCACAACATCCGAGTTGTATCAACACACATGTCAACGGAGCAGAATAACAAAGCCCCCTAGTTATTTACAATAGTATGTGGTTATCCCTGGCGCCGCGGACGTCTCAGAGAAGTTCCGTAAAAGACTGCCGTGAGTACGCTACTACGTCACTAGTTCAAGGTATTAGCCCATTATCTGCCCCCACCATAACTGTCGAAGCAAAGCCCACACCGGTCCCTTGTCTCCCCTCCTACCCCCCTACCAACTGGTATAAATTAGTATGTTTTTGAGGAAGACCACATGATGGCCAACTACGAGGATTCGGACCATGAGGATCTCCTCGCGTCTCCCTCCGACACAAAAGCCCCCAAGACACAGCAGTCCGACAGACCCAAGACCCCATCCAACCCACACAGCCGTTATGAGGACCCTGAAGATGCGCGAGAAGCAGCGCTACACCGGGAACTGGAGGGTGTCCGAAACATCAATGAGCTGATCGAGGGCGTAATCGGAACACTCGAGCGAGCAAAAGGGAACATGCAGGTAGGCCGCTCGATATATCTCATATCTTGTATTATCCCTTCAGCCTCATCTCCTGTCTGAATGCATCTATTTATATAATTCACGCTCCGGGACCCCCAACTACGACGTCTAAGGTTTCTTAGCTGATCAACGCTCCCCAACCACGTAGACTGTTTCCAACACCGTTACCACAGCCTCCACTCTCCTCAACACATGGACGCGCATCCTGTCGCAGACCGAGCACAACCAGCGGCTACTTCTGAATCCGTCCTGGAAGGGCGCATCACAGGACCTGGCGGACATGGAGAGCGAGGCTGCCGCCAAGGCCGCGGCGGCTGAGCGCAGGGCAGCTGAAGAAGAGAGGCGGCGAGCCGAGGTCCGGCGGCGGGCAGAAGAGCAGCAGAGACAGCGCGAGGCTGCCGGAAGCGCAAGTGGTTCTACTTCGACAACACGAGGAAGAGTAAGTACCCGAGGAGTCCGGGGAACGACGAGAGCTACTGCACGCGGAAGGGGGATTGGGACTACGAGACCGACTTCGGGATTCGGCACCGGCCCGTCGGATACGACATCTTCCAGTGTTTCGAGCACTAGAGGTAACTCGAAGATTGGTAGGGCATTCTTACGGGCGGGATCGAGGGGAGCACGAGGGTCTTGAAGAGACACGGGGAAAAGGAAGAATAAAAAAAATGAGAAAATGGGCGTAAATGTCGTACTAACACACGTTAAGAACATGGCTTAAGTGCTGTACGCTTTCAACGACGTTTGTATGTATACTCGACATACGGCCATATACAGAGACAATTAGACTCAGGCACAAAAAGTCGCCTCGATGATACCCAAGACCAGATGGCGCCCAACTCCCATACCCGTTCGTTACATAGGTACACTAATCTTCCATCCGCATGAGTTCTCACGTCTTCTTCTTGAAGAAGTCACTCATCTTTTTCATACCGGCCGTATTTACTTTCTTGAGTTCTCTGACACCACGCGACTCGCCAGCCTTCTTGCGCTTGTCCTCCTCCTCTTTCTTACGCTTCTTCTCGGCGCGCTCGGCGAGTTCCTCGTCGTCAAGCATCCGCTTCCGCGTAAAGTCGCCTGCTGACCGTGCCGCGGCCGCCTCGTGCTTTAGACGGTTCAGCTCCGATATGTAGTTATCAAGCGGCGTAAAGTTGACTTCGGGCTGCGCTGAGAGCTTGGCCTGGAGCAGCGTCACTAATGACGCAGGCACATAGCTCGAACATAAGAAGTTGAAGGCTATGCGGAGCCGCTGTAGAGATATTACCTCCGCGGAGGCTTCAGTAGCGGGGCGCAGAGCTTCGGCCAGCGCTGCGCTTTCTGCTTCTGCGTCTGATGATGTGACGGGTGTCGCGGCCGTTGAAGCCTCAGATGTGAGACTTGTACCGCTATCTGTAGATGAGACGGAGGACTGGCTCTCGCTCGCCTCCGCTTTTGATCCGAGAGTCCCGTTTGCTGACGCGGAGGTCGAAGAATCATCTTGCGAAGTCTCCGCTGGCGCCTCCGTGGAGGTAGTAGTAGGAATGACCTGTCTCTTTAACCCCAATACCGGTGCCTCAAGCGGCTTTACGACGAACCTCTCCTCCATGCTGCGCGGTAAGGGCTGGGTGCTCATGCGGCGGGCCTTGCCTAGAACTTCGGTCACGAGCTTGTCCTCGCTGAACCGAAACACGCTCTCATCGCCCGCTTCCACCGTGTCGCAGACGGCGCCCAGCCGCGCCTCGAGCAGGCGGCGTACCCTTCCCTCGCCCCAGCGCAGAATCTCCCACAAGTGCGGCGACTCCTCCTGTATCCGGTCGAAGTGGTCATCGCTCGAGATGTACCTGCGCTTCTCGGACCTGGCCTCGGGGTCGATCAGGGTGGGGAGAATGAGGAATAATGGGTCGATGGGCGTTGCGACGAAGAGCTCGGCGCCGCTCGTCACATACGTGCCAAAGCTCGCATCCTTTTTTTCACTGGATGCGGTTTCTGCGTCCACCTCCAAGGTTTCATGGCCATTGGTCTGTATAAGCCAGCTCCGTGGAGTGCTCTTGGGTGCTGCGATGCGCGTGAATTCGTAGAAACCTGTCTCAGGGCACACGAGGTATCGCGTGGGCGTCGCGTAGCGGGGATGTAATAACGATACGATGCGGGCTTCGTTGGTTGCTTTCTTGGGGAGGATGAAGATCTTTGGAGGGCTGTTGGACGGTGGTGGAAGGGTATATTTGGATTTTGATGTTGATGTTGTTTTAGTAGTTGAGTCGTCCTTTTTGGCGGCGGCATCATTGCCCTTTGACGCCCTTGTACGCGCCATGACTTATTCAATGCGCAGCACGGAGTGTTGTATAATCCAACCTGAGATATACCAATTGACCGCAGACCAACTTGAACAGTTTCTGGTTTTTTTTTTTTTGTTTTCCTTTCCTAATAAATCAAATTTAACCAAAAGTACCATGTAAGTTTAAATCTGACCCCTGTTCACTATAGTGCGACGCGTCTGTGCCGGGAGGTTAGTTAATGGTTAATAGGTTGGACAATTAGGTAAGCCTTCCATTTAATAAGTCGCGTCAGCTGCAGCGGATCGGATCGAAAAGCGCGTCACCCCTCACACAAGTTTTATCTACTCTGTACACTGTACCACCAATAACTGCAAATGCAGGGCCGCATACACGTCATTAACACCTCACTATCGGTACCGAGCAAAGTGTTCCAGATTCTCACAGCCATTTGATTTTGCTACTAAGTCTTGAGACTTTACGATAAGGTAGGACAGCAATTCCAACAAAAACCGATAGGAGCCCAGTGGTACCTGTGACCTACCCATCACTTATCCCCTGCACATCTGATACAACAACACTTCAGCCCGAGCTAAAGGTATCTACTGTACCTATCTGATCTGTGGGGAGTTTAACGACCAGCATTTGTTGCGCGATTGCTACACCAGATAATAGTGTTATCGCATCAAATCAATATATGCCACCCTGGCTCAGATTATCGCCGACTTCTCGTTGCCTGAGGCGGCATGCCATATCTTGAAGGTGCCTGAACCGTCCGTGTAATAGAAACGAACGGTGTGCGCATGGAGCAGCCCAATGCCGCCTAGTATGTTGTCCATATTCCCACCCTGATTCTTTTACAGGCTCACTCATACCAAGACAGAACAAGCAACAGAACCAGAGCGACAATGGCCGCCACGTTCGCCTCACGAAGTCCTCCTCAGTACCCCAAGCGGACGCGAACGACTTCGCCGTCTCGCCGAGCGGGCCTCGCCATCGCCATCCCCGTCCAAGCGGGCTTCAAGGCCGGTATCTGTTCGCGCCGAGTTCCACAATCCACGAGAAACAAACGATGAAGATGAAGGGTTAGATTCGGATCTTGAAGGCGAAGAAGATGAAGAGACACTTGAGCTAAAGTTGGCGGCGATACAGGCAAAGCTCAAGCTGAAAAAGCTGCAGGCAGCAAAAGCGAAGAAGGCACAGGAGTCTGATGCGCATGCCGCAAGGCCTGAGTCGAGGCTGGTAGCAGATACTGCGCCGTTGATTCGAGCTCAATCCCGGGCTGGGGGCTTGAGTTCTGGCCCGGCAGTTCGACCACAATCACAAGCCGACATTGCAATCCCTGCTTCCCCCGTGCGAAGGGCGCAGACGGCGCAGGAAATAACTTCACCTAGTAGGGTGCGGTTAGGAATAGACAAAGGTCTCAAAGCGAAAGATGTCTCTCTAAAGCGTGCTCCAAGCTTGAAGAAAATACTAGACACCGACAAGGGACCACAAGGAGGCTATCTTCAAAGAGCAAACACGCCATCACTAAGCGTCATGAACCAACCGTCAGCCCAGGACAGGCCTAAAAGTTTCAGCGAACGCTTAGCGGCCGCGCGAACGAACGAAAAGGTCCGACAAGACCGACAGGAGAGGATACAGCAGGTCAGGACCAAGGCCTTTCAACTCGGCAAGCAGGAAATGGAAGATCTTAAACAGAATGCAGTAGAGATACCCGAAATGCCGACACAAGAGGAGCAATACAGCAGAGACGAGATCATGGCCGGTGGTGGCCTAAAAAGAAGTAACGCGGTACCGAATTACCGACAGCAAATGCAAGATGAAATGGAGCAAGCGGGCGACCAGGAAATAATAACACAGAGGAAAAGAATATATATACGCAAGCCGAAGATTGCGCCATCCGAAGTCCCTGAAGAAGAGGCGTCTGGCTTTGAGCCATACTCCAGCATCCACCTAAAAAAGCGAATAATACCACATTCGACCCTAACCCGTAACCTTTCTGGCAAAAAGGCATACGGTATCCCAGATCTCTTAAAACACGTCAAAGCCCCGGAATTCCAGCTACCCGATGTTGAGCAGGACATTGTCGTATTTGGTATACTAGCCTCTAAATCCGACCCTAGAGCACATAAAAATACGGGCAGCAACCTCAAAGAAAAGGTAGAAGCAGATCCGACCAGAGCGAAATACATGGTCCTAACCCTGGTGGATTTAAAATGGGAACTGGAACTATTTCTCTTTAATACCGGCTTTGAGCGATATTGGAAGCTGACTCCCGGCACGCTCCTCGCCATCCTTAATCCAACGATCATGCCACCACCGCCGAATAGGACGGACACAGGGAGGTTCAGCCTCGTGATCAACAGCGGTGAGGACACTATCCTAGAAGTAGGCACCGCACGGGATCTAGGTTTCTGCAAGAGCGTTAAGAAAGATGGCTCGCTCTGTAGTAGCTGGGTAAACAGCAAGCGCACCGAGTACTGCGAGTTTCACATGAACTTAGCTCTGTCTAAACAGAGACTTGCTAGACAGGACGTCAACGCCTTCAACACGGGTCTCGGCCCCAAACAACACAACTCACGTCGTCTGCACAAATGGGAGGAACACGCAAATGACCCGGGCAAGAAACAACGAGGGAACTATGACCGCGAATCGCAGAGCGCCTGGTTTATCAACAGGGATAGCGCAGCCAGCAGGCTAGACAACGAAGTCCTAGGGGGAGAGCATGGTCGCGTCACCAGCACTATCGAGCGCAGCGAAGCCCTGCGACGACGCCTCGCGACGGAAGAAAAGGAGCGCGACCTCATGAAAAAGCTGGGCGATGCCGGGACTGGCGCCGGAAGGGAGTACATGTTAACGGGTCGGCGCTCTGCCACCAACAAAAGCGCAAACCGACCTGGATCGAGTTTCATATCGACAACTACTGCGAGTTCGTTTTCGTCGTCCATGGAGGAGCCGAGACCGCAGCTTGACGCGAAGAGTCTCGGCCTCATAGGGGACCGGAATAACAAGATCCATCTCAGCCCCGTCAAGCGGAAGCGCGTCGAGAGCGCCCTGTCGAGTCGAAGCTCTAGTGTGCTGGGCTCTACTACGAATGGTTCTTCGCTGGGCTGGGGAGGCGGACTAAAGAGTAAATTAGCGCGCATGAAGGAGGGCGAGAAATTAAACGGAGCTAACGGAGCTGCTGCTGCGAATAGTAGTAGCTCGATAGACGCCTCGAGCGAGGCGAGGAAAGATAGAAACCGGTCTCCGGCACGCAAGAAAACTCGCTTCGTTACCGAGAAGGGTATCCGCGAAGCCGGGCGTGAGAGTCTGGGTGGTGAATTGGTTGGCGGTCAGGATCGCGGGATGGTGTTCCTGGATGATGATGATGATGATGAATTGGTCATCCTCAAGTAGCCATAGAGTCGGAGGCTCACACTTGTGTCACGAGCTTCCAGAACAAACTTGATTAAAACGAAGCAAGACCTTCAACGCTTCTTAGGGGGTCATGCTTCTTTTTCGCCCTCTTTATGCCCTGAATGACAACTGTGAGATGAACATACTTGGCCAACCAGATTTTTTATTTTGTACTTAGGTAAAGTAGCTTAGTCACAGTTGAAGCAAGATCCTCAAGCGAAAGGAGAAAGGGGGAAGAGATACCACCTATTATTTCGCACTAGGATGGGTATCTGGAATCTGACTACCCATCCCATGCTCTCATAGGCTCCTCTCATGCTCTTATTCAACGATCTGCATCACCGAAGAGGTGTGTTTCACACAGGGGTACCTATGTAGCCACCTATATTTCTTTCCCCGTTCAGTGAGTTCTTTATCTTCGAACTTTTATTCTTCATGTTACCATATAATCGATTTTATGTACCAGGCCAGGTCCGAACCATATCTTTCCATTTACCATCTACCTCACGTATCTATACACATCTACATCCAACATTCATATCATATCATCAAACACTTACACTGCTCTGTCAGGTATTACTCGCTTACTCACCAAGATCTGAAAGGCGAATCGCACGAAGCACGTTGCAAACCATAATATGGCCCCACACCACAGGTAACTATTCTGATGAACGACACAGCCAAGGCTACGACGAAAACAACGAGAACAGAAAATATGAAGCTGTTCCTTTTTTACGCTGCAAGATGATCATGTTTCCTTCCGTCCTTTCTTTCTTTCTTCTCCCCTCTCGCACTATTCTCTATCGGTGCTAAAACCAAAACGAAACTTGAACTAGGTTGTACCAAGTAACAAAACCAAAAGGGATCTGATTTTCGTATTGCTGGTTATAGGCCCCCCCATCCCCAGTATTGGAGAGATTTGAAAAATCGCTGAGTAGGTAGCATCGATGTTCGAAAATGAGTGACAAGTCGTGAGGAGCGCTTAGGAAGAAAAAAGGCCAGAAAAGAACAAAACGACACATGCTAGACACCTATCCAAAGCTTGTTCTCAAGGCGACCGGAATGGACTTTCATCCATCACAGCTCCCGTACCTCATGAAATTACTTCGTCCTTAGTGCCCTCCACCTCTTTTACCTCGTCACTATGCTCTTTCTTGTCGATTATCTCCGTCAAGATAGACTCACCGGCCGTGTTCGTAACGAGCGATTTTGTCTCCTCGACAGTATCTTGGCTTTCAATTGGCTTGTCGTCGCTCGTTGTGATATCTAACTGCCCATCGGTCTTCCCCGGCTCCTTCTGCTCGGATGCCTCCTCGGCTTTCGTTTCAACAGCTTCTGCGTCTTGGGTCTGCGTCTCGTCGGGCTTGTTTTCCTCCGCACTTACTTCCACTGGCTGAGGTCGCTCAGGTTCTTCAGGCTTGACTTCTCTAATTGTCAGTTCGGATTTCTCAGCTTTCTCTAAGCCAAAATTATCGACCGTCACTGTACCCTCCTCGTCGATACTCCACAACGTCCTTGTCATGGAAAAGGACAGGACAGGATGTCCATTAGACACAGGCGGAGGAGTTGACTTGTCCATGCCAGCACCCGGGCCAGAACTCTTAGTTGGGGCTCTCCGCTGTGGGCCCCGGGCACGTCCTTTCCTAGCATCGATTAAGGGGGCCTTCTGCTTCTCCTCTGGTTTTTCTTCCGCCGGGGACGCATCTTTCTTAGGTGCTTGCGGACCCAACCGTAGTCGGTTGTTTAGATCTGACATGAAACCGGCTTGGAGCGCGGCTATCTTACCTCCTACAGGCCTGGCCGGTACAACAGGTTTTTGCCTCACAGTCCCCTCCGCTTCCTTAGAGTCAGCAGCCTGTTTAGAAGGACGGGCAGGGATATGCGGCTTCGGACGATTAGGAGCCATGGGTTTTGTAGTATCGTCCCCAGAACCCTGTTTCTTAGGGGGCCGGCTGGGAACGGCTGGCTTGTTGATAGACGCTTGTGATTGAGCCGCTTCTTCACTAGTCGTGTCATCAGAGGACTGGGGATGGGAGACTGTAGTGGTGAACTGAAGAGAGTCGGGGGTGTCTTCCCAGACATCCCGGCTAGGGAAGCGTTGAGACATGTTGGGGCGGTTGTGGATCTCTTTTGCAAGATGTGGCTGGTGTTCGGCCCACGATTTCGGTCGCGGGTTACGAGTTAGGAAACTGTCAGGTGTGACAGACTCTTTCTCGGCTAATTCCTCCTGTCTTCGGGCGAAGGCTTGAGCTGGCGTCTCCGTATCCCTTTGAGGTAAATCCGTCAATGCAGTGCGTGATTTCGGGCGTGAACCAACCGGTTCAGGTGTTGAAACTTCCGCTGTGCTGTGAACGCTGTTCGGGGCATCTTCCCAGACGTCCAGGCTAGGAAACCTTTGACGGTACTCCTTCAACTTCTCAGCCGCTGTTTTCGGTTTTTGATCGCCCTTTTCATCTTCTGGGAATAATGGTTCGTATTCTTCCACATCTTCGAGAGGCGTGGACTGCACTTCTGGCGGGGGAGGGCTGTAGATACTTGGAGGTCTACTAGACGGGCGGCTTCTGGGCTCATCACTCTCACGCCGCTTTGGTGGAACAGCTGCTTGGAGGTCATACGGCGATGGGTCTTTGGCCACCTCATCGGCGGCTAAAATAGGCCAAGTATCATCCATGTGGGCATTATCCTCAGCAGAGTCTTCATTGCCGTACCTAACGAACCCCTTATGTGGGCCATCTTGACCAACACGAATGACATTGCTTTCTTTATCACCCTCAGGTTCAGAAACGCTGGTTTTCAAGACGGACTCAACTTTGGGCGCTGCCTGAGGTGAGGCCATACGTGAAGCATACTCATCACTGGCTTTGAACCCAATCTGCTCGCTAGGGGTACCAATATATTCAGAAGTGCCTGTCATAAGTAGTTAGAAACATTCCAAAGTTCGCTGGTGGTTTGCGTTACCAAAACCAGCACCACGGCTAGCGGTATCCCGGACGATTTTGTTGAGATTCTCACTACTCATAGAGTAGTCGCGGACACGGTCGTGAAGGTGATGATAATGTTCCTTCTGATAGACATCGGGGTGTTTTTCGTAGTAGGCCTTTTCCAGCTTATCCGTAGATTCGACACCATGGCCATGCAGACCATAGCTTCCTGGTGGAAGATCGCTGGTGAACCCGCCTCGAGAGCTTGTCCTACGCGTATGATGGCGGCCGCTCTTCGTACTATCGACACTAGCGGCGCGAGGCGGTGCGGGCGAAGGGGCCTGTACATCACCGGCGTATGCTAACATAGGCACCCTCTGGCCGATCTCGGGGATCCCATGCTCATCGTCGGTGTAGAGCTCGCTGTGATGAGACAGCTGACTTGTGGTACTAGCTTTCTTCTTCAAGCTACGGCCGCCTGACAGGAGCGGCTCCTCGCTACTGGGACGTCCTATACCGAAAGCAGCAGCGCGATCCGAATCAGTACGGGTGACCGTGGCGACCCGCTGTTTGGCGCTGGCGGCGGGTACGGTGGGCTTCGGGGCATGCAGCTTGATATCCTCGCCGATTATACGAGTCTGCTCAGGAGATGAGGTGCGATTCATCTCGGGCGACGAGCTGAGTTCCTGTATAGCGGCGGCATACTCCTGGCCTTCCTCGCCAACGCCGGGCAAATCAACGCTTGTAGATCGCTCGAGCTCCTCTCCGAGGAGACTCTGGCTATTTCGCTTGGGCTTGGGGTTGAATGGGCTCTCGTTGAGAGGCGACGGTGCGAAGCGATCGGGGTTTGGGGAGATAGAGCGATTCACTCTCTTGGTAGGGCGTGCTGGAATCGATGGAGGAGGGTGACTATCTTTCTCCTGACTCCTAACAGGACGAGGTGGGACAACGGGAGCTGACATGGTGGCGGTAGGCTTATTATAGTGCTAATGAAGTGATACGGTGAATGTAGAAAAGTCGATGTTAGCTAAATCGTTTATAACTCTTGAAGCGATTTATGTAGAATTGAGCACAATGAAGCCTAGCAGATTCGTAGTGGTTAGCCAAAAGGACCGTTATGCCGGAATGAGTCAGTGTCGGACGTAGAACGTGGAAACATAAATAACACAATGGCCGGATGGCGCCCGCCCGCCTTCTGTCAGAAAGAGCATGATTGTTATAAAGGAAAGGAAACACAGTCTGATACAGCGGGGTGGCTCCAAGGCAATGGTAAAGTAACACCTTGGAAACTGGGACTAAGAATGGCAGGCAGGTCGAATCGAATAACACATGATTCGAGGGAAGTGCAAGTGTTCAAGCTCCTAGGGTCGTACATACCGCATAGAACGCCACGTGTCGGCTATCAGGCAGGTATAAAGGGCCAATTGCTGTAAGGCAGGTACGATCAGATCTAGTACCTATGTCTAGGTACCTAATGGGTTGACCAGCGAGGTTGTCGCAAATTTGCTTGTTGCGAAGATGGAATCTTGGGAGGACCTGCTTGGATGCGGCTATCGCGTTGTTATCTGTATCTAAATTTGGCTACATCCATGATCATTAGTTGCCAAAATGACTTTTTCTGACGATATCGCTATTTAGCGGTGAAGAGATAAAGAAGCAAGCAAAAACTCAGACGCCTAGATAAGCCTGCAATGATGTGTGCGTCCACGAGCCTGTCCAAGATAGACAATGATAAAGAAATTGATGAATTGGTGTGGTGAAGTGGGTTGGTATGCGTTAGTCAACGGAAACGGACGTTGGTTGGGTCACAAAAATCCTAATGGCACAGCATCACAGAGACTAACAGGCCAACACAACACAACCAGAATCCACCGAAGCCCGTGCTTGGACAATGGATAGCAATACAGCTGAATGTAGGTAGAAAGTTGAACATTCTGAAAAAAGAGAGGAAGAACATAACTCGAAACCGGAGAATACTTGCTAAACAATAGAGTTGTCAACCACTTACACCAATGCCTTGTTTTTAGGTATAAGCGATTCTGTGTCGCTTGGATAGTCGGGGTTTTTTTTAGAGTTATAAGGACGCCGCTTGAAATCGTCCTTTCCGAAGACACTGGAAATTGGGTAGAAATATGATATGAGAAAGAGCAATTGGAAACTCAACAGTTTTGGGGGTTTTGGGTTTGGGTTTGTTTGGGTTGGGGTTGAAGAGTAGGTATGTCTGTTTGTTGTAAGTGCGAGAGCTAGGTACACGTAGTCATCGATAGATCAGGTACGAGGGATGACCACACGAAGCGATCTGTTCCATATAAAAGAATGGACAACACACACTACTGCAACTACCTTAGACTAAATAGCATCTAGCCTTAGAGACCGCAGACCGTATCCCTCGCTATGTCATGGGATCTTGATTCTGGCTTGGTGTCCCCAACAACTCTCTGGTACCAGTTACCGCAGTTGGTTCTAGCGGTACGGTAAGCATGCATTGCTTGAAGACGGTTCTTGTGATCCCCCTCACGTAATAGACTTGACACACTTCTGAGGTACCAGATGGGTAGCGGCTTAAGGTTCCTCAAAAGACGGTGCCGCACCAAGATGTCATAGGCTTCTGCCCGCGATCTCGACAAGAAAGCTCCAAGCTAGCCCAGCTAGCGGTAGACGTTTGGAGTACCCACGGACGACGTATTTGTATCTGCATAATGCCCCTCAATCCCCCCCGTTTTGCCCCTCTGTGCGTCCCTAGAACTACATGCATGATGCGCTAGGCACAGCCAATGATGCTGCGCCAATTAGTTCATCAGATTTGTCTAAGTGGTCGCTGGTGGGGGAGGAGATGGAACCCGTCTCTCAGACAGTATCATGCCTTAGCTATACGGTGTTCCGGTTCATGGCTTTATGCGTGGTTCGGTTTTGTTTCAGTGCTTGAGAGCAGCGGTTCAAGGAAGAGTCGAATTGATGGTTGGAAATTTTATGGCGTTTGATCATTGGGTAAAGGTCAATTGTATATAACACAGGTATCTTGAGGTGGTGGTGAGTGTCTCTAAATTTGATTGTCACTCCCCCTGCTGCTACCTACACTATTTCTGTCCGTCATCAGCCTCACAACCATCCATGAGGTCTCCACAGCCGACCTATTCCGTTTTAGCAGAGTTTAGCCGTCACCTGAGCCGAAATGTTGCGAGAAGAGGTATTCATGGATGCATCGAGACGGTGAAAACTTTTCGAGAAAGGGTCCGTCTGTCCACAGAGTGGCTCACAGCATTCGTTTCTGTCATTCTCTAATTCGATGCATGCCTGAGTCTTGTGGCACAATTTGAGCAGTTTACCCGAACAATATACCAATTGTTTCTCCTTCTGATGGTATCACCGACATTTGACATGGCGATCGACATGCACGCCGAATGGAATAAAAACTGCAGAACCTATCGTCATTACGTATTTCGTGACTCGGTAAATCCGTCCAAGTCCAAGTACCCAGTCTGGGTACTAAGCAGCTGCAGAGCCACCCCCACAGCCATTACACCGAAAAACACGTAAGAGACTTTGCAATACTGTAGACTGCATTCGAATTGGTGTCACAAGGAGATATAAGAAAGGGTCGAGAGATATTGAGGTTGGCATCGTAATATAAGTGAGACATCCCGCGGGCCCCAACGGGTAGTAAATACACCGTACAAGCTTTAGGGAATTCAACGAAACTGGAATGCGATCGATCGATTTCTGAATACGGTGTGGTACAACTGCGACTGCAAGACGTGCCTAGTTCTCCAATAATGACGGCATATCTCCCCCACGGGATCAATTCTTGGCCCTGATTCAGACGGAAGAAACCATTTACTGACTAGTGCTAGGAGAGAGAAAACGGCGAAAATGGATAGAAACCTGGGAGAACCCGGATTTTAAGTTTAAAGTGCATATTTTGTTCTATAATAAGTTAATGTCATCGGTCCCATTGGTTTGAGTTGAGTAGCGCACACTTGTTCGGCACTTCCGTGCTTTTATCGACGGCTCATCTATCCAGATCCCAATATCCATGAGAAGGGGAATGCTTGCTTCGCTAGCCGAAAGGAACAAAAATGAGATCTGCTGGTGGAGAAGGCCAGACGTTGGTCAAATGCCGCAACCTCTCAAGGTCAGTTTATTTGCTATAGAACACGAGACGGCATGTCATATCTAATAGCAACGGTCACTCGCACAATCGGCCGATATCGCGGCTTGTAGCCTTTGCTTCCAGTTAATCCGAAGCAGTAACTATTCGCGTTTCCCGAACCGGGCAATTTATTTTAGCGTGCAGTACTCCCGTCGAGCATTGTGGCATCTCAGGTCGTGGGTAAGGACTGTACCTGTTTTAATAACGTCTAATCTGGAGCTGAAGATAAGATGCCCCCAAATTCAGCACTTAATTCACATCTGGAAAGCTGCTACCGTATCGCAACGCTGTCTATCGGCCGAAGCAGAAATTCATGTCATTCCGGAAATTTGAGATACTTGGACAACAAAAAACTGATTTTGTACCCAGACCCGGGCACAAATAAAGAATACTAGGCCTGTTCATACAATATCCGTGACGCCAATACACCAGTCCTAAATGCTTGCTGTCATTTTCCTCTTTGGTTGCTGCCTTCCATTTTCAACGTTATAGGTCATCCATCTCGCACCATCTTTTACAGAGCAGGCCGTGTCACGCGTATCACCAATACCCTCGTGCCAACAGCAGCCTCGGAATCTCGTTGGATGGATTTAGTTCCAAGCTATCCACAGATTATATAATCATCTGTGCAACACCTTGGCCACCTAGAGTCTTACTTCCAACAAAAGCCTGCCCTTTGAGACCGGCCAGGGCGTAGCAGATCGCGGTGAGTGTGAGAACGACGGCGGCAGCGATCAGACTGCTGGTAGCGACGATGATGCTCAGATATTGGACAAGGGCCATGACGGCATAGGCAGCAGCACGCGCATAGTTGGAAGAGACCCTGCGAATCGCGGCATCGAACGTGGATGAAGTAGGGCAGATTCGTAGCAGGAGAGGTACTTCGAGGAATAGGATAATGAAGGATGACACCCTGTCCACAATTTAGTTGGCCTAGCTGATTCAGATACCTGTACGGGACTGGCGACTTACAAGCAAATAATCGCAAAGATGACAAGGAGGATATGACCAAAAAGGTTAAAAAAGTTGGCGATGCCCAGCGCGAAGCAAAGGATCATGGACAAGATTCCCAGCCTGTAGCAAGAACATATTTATTAGCTTCCAGTTCACTGCACAATCCACGCTCTTTTGATGAATCCTAGGTGGCGTGATAACAATTTATTGTTGGGAGAGGAATTAGGCTTCTGCGACCATTAGTCGTTGGTTTGGCGACGAGGCTTACCATTGTCCATAGATGCCTAAATAACAAATGTCAGATCCAGCCTCATCAATGCATAGCATAGAAATAGAGTTTGCGGAGATGGTAGGTGGAGGGGCTCACTGAAGTTCCTAGTGGCAAACTCCTCCTTGATCGACATCTTGAAGATGCGCGGCGTGTAATTTTGAAGTGATTTTTAGACAGTGGAGGTAATTGGATGATGACCGTTCCTACTCGAGTCCAAAAGCGGTCTTGCTGGTGATGAGGACGATGATAACGACCCTAGGTTGATGCGCAGACTGGTTGTGGGGAGTAGAGGGTACAGCTTCTCGTAGATAAGGTCTTTTCGTAGATGCGAATGGTAGCGTGAAGTAACTAACAGACGAATGCTATCATCAGAGATTTGTCTTGAGTCTAATGGTTGATGTTGATGCAGAATCGTGGTTTGGATTGTTTTAGAGGCTAGCTTACCTTAAGATGTTGGGTGACAGATGTATCCGGTCCAATGGGTATGGGTTAGGAGCTCCAGGGTGGATCTTCGGGCGACCAGGCGACGACGACGCCGAGATGGCTGAGTTGCGACAACGCGCAATTGCCAACTTCGCCCAAGACTGCCGCCTAACAGCTACCCGTTGAAGAAGTCTAGGGGTAGGTATGTACAGCTAATCCCTGTCTGACGCAGGGACCACCTAGGGCCGGAGCGTTGAAGAACATAGCTAGCCAATTAATGCTAGTCACATGTTGTGCCTCTCAAACAAGGTGACACCGCTGACAATTGTACCTGATCGCCCGCTGGTTTCATTGCTCTCTCATTTATGGGCCAATCAGTGAACCTGAACTTCAGGGAGCTTGCTATTCCGAAGAGTATCGCATACCATTGCCCAGCAGTATCAAAGTTCTCCTTCTTGGTCAGTCAGGCCGCAAACAAAGGTAGGCATCTGTACGGCAACAGGTATGTGGTACCTGAGACACTGCAGTACTGCGTCAACTACATAATACAGTATGTATCTCTATGTGTAATTTTGAAAAAGAAGCATCGTCAGCCACCCTACCGCCATAATTGAAGAATAAGATAAAATAAAAATAAAAACAGGATTCGGCACTCAAAGAATCTTAACATCAGAATACGAGTACGTGCTGTGTTGCGGGGATCCCTGCGGCGTAGGTATGTAGGTAACCAACAATCGGCAAAATGAGTGACAAATTACGACCATCGCCTTTTGTATACGTGTGTACATATTGACCGCCAATCATACCTATATGTAGCTACCTATGCAAGACCAAATGATGCATCTCGGGCGTCTACTAACGTCTCTCCATTCACCCATGAACAGAGAGTGAAAATGCAAGAGTAGCTACGCCCGTTCTCATTGCCTTTGCATTCGCCCAGATGTAAGTATAGACTTTCAACTTTCCCATACAATAATACTTGCCGGTCTGAGGAATAGCGTCATCGGCCCAGTAAGCAGTATCGAATGCCGAAGAAAGAAAGAGTGCTTGGCGAACGACACATTCTTCTTGGAAATAGCAGGCAGATATTTAAACCATTACCCGCCTGTCAGTTATCTAGGTGCCATGGCTATGCCAGCAGCTGTTCTACCTACCTGCCTCTATATATCCTCCTATTTCTTCTCTCGGCGAAATGAATTATATCATTGTTTCCTACTCGAATTATCTGTTCTCGGTTCTTAATATTAATATACACTTAGCTAACGGCCTTTCGGTACAGAGTTTATAGCCGTGTCATTCCGTCCAGACTGTTGGATGAAATAGTTTTTGCACTGGATGCGGACCTAACCTATTGATGAGCTATAAACTGATATCAGCATGGACTTGTTACCTGAAGGGTGGCCACTGTCACCGATAGCAACATGGGTTGCAATTGTTGCTGTAACTTATGCCCTGGTATATCAATACTCGAAACAGAAGCTGGATGCTAAAGAGCCACCAGTAATTGCTTCTGGTTTTCCCTTTATTGGACACCTCCTAGGAATGGCCTTACAAGGAGGCAAGTATATTAAGAGCCTAGGGTGTGAATACTTTCCTAAACATCAGTTTAGCTTCTATCTCTGACACCAATTTCAGGATACGAAATAGACACCTCCCCATATTCACATTGCCGGTGCCGAGATCCCGCATTTACATTGTGACAGAGCCGTCCCTTGCCGCGGCTGTCCAGCGTGCTTCTAAAGCTTTATCTTTTACACCTATTATCCCCGAGGTTACCGAACGAGTTCTCGGGTTGGACAAGGCTACTATGGAGATCACCCGAAAGAACTTAGACCCCGGCCCTGGTGATGAGCGCGGATTCCTAGCCGATATTCAAGATATGGTGTATGCATTCTTTGGTCCAGGAAGTTACCTAAACGAAATTAGCTTGGATGCAGCTCGAGAATTAAGGAACGAAGTACTTGCTTTCGCCGCCTCCCATGAAAATGCCCCCAGTTCTAAACGGCCTGTCGATCTACTTGCATGGGTCCGACATCTGGTCACTGTATCGACTGCGAAATACTTCTATGGTCCTCATAACCCTATTGCTCTGGACTCAAAGCTTATAGAGTGCTTCTGGGATTTTGATCATGGCCTCGGCAAGTTACTAATAAATGCATTCCCTTCTGTGACGGCAGGCAAGGCCTACAGGGGCAGAGAACTGCTAGTAAAAGCCCTCGAAAAATACTTGGAGAACGGGCATCATACGACGGGCTCAAAGATAGTACAGAAACGTGTCGAAATCGCTCTACAACATGGCTGGACACTTCGCGCCACCGCCCGCTCCGAGCTTTCGTTTTTATTTGCCGGCATAGTCAACGCGACCACTTCCACCTTTTGGATCCTACTCCAAATATTTGCAGATCCTCAACTTTTATCTACTGTCCGCGAAGAGATCAGACAAGTTTTGGGACCAGATAAGAGTAACGGCAAAGAAGCTTATCGAGGGAATTATACACTTAATATCACGGATCTCAAAGACCACTGTCCCATGCTTATTGCCGTGTATCGAGAATGTTTGCGCTTGGGATCCGACAACTACTCCACGCGTATGGTCAAAGAAAATATTTTACTAGCAGACCGTTACTTTTTGAAGAAAGGCGCTGTTATTCAAATTGCGGGAGGCGTTATCCATGCCGATGAGTCAATCTGGGGTGATGGTGTCGAAAGCTTCAACCCCGGTCGTTTCTTAGAGCTTAAGCAACAATCGGGGAACATAAGGCAGAACCAGGTTCATCCTGCTGCCTTTCGTGCTTTCGGGGGCGGGAAGACGCTTTGCCCCGGTCGCCACTTTGCTATGAACGAGATACTGAGCCTCGTGTCTATGATCGTCTTGATGTTCGACATCGAGGCTCCTGATGGTGGCATGATCAACGTTCCGAGAAAGAATGATGGCGTCCTACCTGTTCACATTCTTGAACCCCTTTCACCCGTCAAGGTTCTGATTTCGAAGCGCCGAGACACGGATGCGGAAGTCTATTCAAATATCGAATTCGCATTGTAATTTCGACGAAATCACTTATCACGCTATGGTTGATGATATCTTCGATATTCGTGCGAAAAGGGGGGTCAGCTCTCTACTTGTTTCTGCCGATCCGTTTTGGGACATCATGCATGATAATTTGCTTCTCACTAGTAACAACAAAGGGAAAAACAAATCAAAATTGATTAATGCACTGATAAGTGAGTATAAATACAGAATGATCAAAAAACCCCTATGTTCGAAAAAGCGTGTTGCTTCTAAAGTTAAGGAGTCCATTATCTCACCCCTCCTACACACATACAGCGGACTTTCGAACCTAGCAGCATTCAGTTCAATTCAAGTAGCTTAAGTGAAGACTATGCAATCTTATGAGACTAACGAATATCCTAAACTGAAATGGCTATCGAGCTGATCAAAAACAGCATTCATACCGCCTCTTTTTATTCAGTTGTGACGAAGCCCCAAATGTTGCGCAACCGTCCGAGAGCAGTCAATTTAGCTATCGTTTTAAATACATCACAGTAACGTAACTTCTTCGAGGACTACAAACAGTTAAAGAAGGGGAGAACGTGCTATCTTAAGCTAATAGACAACGGCTCGATCTACTGCTTGCTAATAAGTTAAATAGCTAATTGCTATTATTGAAATATTGACTATTGCTATTGCGCAAAAAGGAAAATCACTATCTATATAGTTGAGACTACACTGTTGATATATATATGTATGTATACGGGTGGGTGGGCGAGCTAAGGGCTCATGCATAAAAATACGTTCCTGGATACCAAGTCTATGATAAAAAGTGTAAGGCAATGCCAAAAGCGACTGTAATTTCTATCATTACTATTAATCTTCTGGTTTCAAAACAAGTTTCGATACTTCTAGTTTTTCGTATGACTTCTGCTTAGCCTGCACACCCCATCAACTAGCTGTTGGCAAGTTAGGACAAATCCCCAACCACCTTCGCTATTATACTCAACGCATTGTTGTGCAAAGGCCAGACTCGTGGTTGCTGTTCCATCACTCAACAGGAGGCAATCCCAGCCTTTTGTATATGCGCCTTGAATGCTGCCACCTACACACTGATCGGGTTTACACTCTGCAAACAACAGGGTCTTGATCCTACGGGAAGCCAAATCTTTCTTGTACGAATTCGACGCCAGACGTTTACGTGTTGATGCCGCTTTATTACGAGACTTTAAACATTAGTAGCTATCTGCCACGCGACATATGAAAATAGGTCACAGCAGAAGTCAGAGTATCCTACTCACGGAATTGATATCAGTCGCAAACTGTTACTGTTACCACTCTGCCTGGTTTAGACTTACTAGACACTAACAATAAACCGATGGTATAAAAATAGTTCGGCTAAACGCCCGTGTTCTATCTATGGTCGGACTTAACTGAATATCACGGACTTGTGTTTTATGCGGTTCGCTAACTAGGTACCTAAGTTGTTAGTATAACCCTGTAAAGTAAAGCTAGCGCCCCTAGACTTTTCGCAACTTCTCAAAGTCGTCTTCCAAAAACATAGGAATACCTTGACCGGACACTGATCGAAAAATGTATATCTGCAATTAATATTTCCACATATTAACTATTCCGAAACTACAAATTAAGTGTCATACTGATCATAAGGCTACGAGAGTAGACTTTGCCTGCTACGGTTGCTTCAAAAATCCGGTGAAATCTAACGGGATGCGCTCACCCATCCAAATCGCCCTCTCGGAATGATTTCGCAGCTCAACTTCGGCATGCGAGCCTTCCTCCACCGTGTTAGGGTGAATGAGCACGGACAAGGGACCTCTCCAAATTGCGAGCCACGATACGAACGCTCCGAATTGCGCCGGCGTGAACAGGTTGACCTCGAACATGGCGACCGGATGCGGGCCGATGGGTCGGTCCCAGAAGGTGTAGATCCTTAGTTCCGGGACTGTGCGGCAGCCCGGGCGTTAGACTGTAAATGAATAGGAATGGTTGATAACTAAGGGACGGATGACGTCGAACTCACACTCTCGCCGGATGCGCTCCCAAAGCGCCTTAGCGTATTCTAGTTGCTGCGCGTTATTCTGAAAATAGTATATGTGAACATCGCTTCAAAGCCCCACCGGTCGGTTAGTTAGCTTTGCATCTTTAACTTTTAGGATCACTGGGAAAAAAAAAGAAAAAAAAAGCAAAAGAAATAGATGTGTAGAACTCACAAGCCCCCGCGTCTTCCACTGTCAAGTGGTTCCGCAAACTTCTCATATGCGGTGCTCAGCTTGTCGTTTTTGGGATTCACGAAACTCTTCCCATCCTCGGCCCGGTCATTCGGAAGCGGGGGAGCGTTCTCATATCCTGCGAGCGGCGAGGGATACGTGCGTCCTTGTGCAGCCGCCATGGTAACTGGGTTTAATGTAAAGAGACGTAAGTCCTGGTGATGCGGTACGATACGTATGCGTATGGATTCTATCCGATAAGATCTTAGTTGTAGCCTTTTTGCCTTTTGTGTATTTTTTGGAGGGGTGCTTTACTTTGAAATGAGTAGTCGCAATTATTCGGTAATATCATCTCATGGCTGGCACCCCGCTCTTGTGCCCCCGAGTTTTTAAGTAACACCCAGCCCGGACAATGCCCGAGCCGGCCGTGTCTTAGCCCACATGAATCCCCCGATCCCACCGGACGCTAGAGGATAATTTGGATAATTAGTGGTTCTTAGTAATCATAATAGCAGTGAAAAAGCATTACAATATGTACCAGCAAATTCGACCCTCTGCTTAGTTAATGGCATTACCAGATCATCACAAAGTCATTTGTGTTACAAAGGCTTATGAAGGCATTTTAAGATCCCTGACGTAGAGACAAGTGTGTTCACCTATCATTATGATTGAACCACCTACAAGATCCCGATAGTTGCTCAAGCGGTGCGAATAGTAGAAAGACAGGTCTGATCCGTTTAAAGGTAGTCGTGGCCATATAGAGCAATATATCTAGAGACACCATAAGCTTTAGTGTTGAATTATAGCAATCAAACTTGATCACACGCATCTAAATCACTGTACCCCATGAACAGTGCATCCCTGTTTCACCTATACAGTCGACCGTCGTATGTGGTATGCGAGCAATTGCCACAAAGAACTGTGACAGTATGCCTAGCTACAGCGAGTGTTAGTGTTCAAGAGCTTGGAAAGATATTAAATTGCAATAATCTTTCAGGGCTATGGAGGTCTAGCCTCCTCATTCAGTCAGGTGAACTTTTCACAACCCTCGTATTTGAATCGTCTCGCTTAAAATCGTTGGTTTTGCGTCTTCATGCTTCGTGGGTGTCGTCTATGGCTGTCTTGGATAATCAGATAATGTACGGGTAAGCTGGGCGCCGAGGTCTCCCGCACATACGATTGTAGACACGATATGTATATCAGTCTCTACATGTGTGACATTAGCTGTGCGGGCTCGTGATCCTCAACGTATCTACCTAGTCCACGATCATCATGGTTTACGGACTATACTGTCCTATTAAGTCCTTGCGCGTGATCGTTCGGACGAGCAATAGGTAGCGCCCACGTATCTATGAGAATCCGAGGAGATGCAGTGTTTTCCAAGCTCTGATTATATCATCTTCACAGACCGAGGTAAAAGTAAGATTCTAACACGACGTGTATTGAGATTAGTAGGCGGATATCCGGTAGATGTGGCGAGCTGGCAGTGTTTATGACTGACCTGCTCCGGGAATCGCCATATTCCGGGAAGGTTTGCTAGCAAACTGCGGCCATCACGAGAACGCCACAGAGCAAACGTTTATGCAAGCGGCACCCTCACATCCTTACCAGGTGAGCCGCAGCAATGTTCCATGTCCTGTACACCATGCATTGTGGCTTTACCTTTCGGCTGTGCACAATATTTCCTGGGCAGAAGATTACAGTAAAAGCTAAGCAAGCTATGGAACTATAGTACAGTGTATGAATGCATAGCATATGTCGCCGAGTATAGGAGGGAGAAAGGGAAGAAAGACGAATATTATAGCAAATAATGGAAATAGGTACGTAATTAGGTCGCTTGATGTCCTTCCTGGATGTTTATTATTGAAGAGAGACCCTGTGTCTCGACAATTGGCAAGAATAGATCATGAATGACCTTGGTTACACCAGGTCGACGTAAGAACTGTGGATTTTACTGAAACAACAATCGAAACGAGTTGTAGATAATGACATTGATTGCGAAGGGACATCGGCTATTGAGGAGCATGCCCAGTCCAACGATATGAATACAAGCCCCCTACCAAACGCGATATTGCTGTTATGTTCGACGAAGGACCGCGCGGATAGATTATGGGATGAACAAACGTATCATAAGGGGAAGATGAGGAATCTGGCTGTTTCATGATAGCCGACAAGGTAGATTGTCTCGAATGAGTTTCCTGAACGTCTGGCCCTCGTTCCTTTAGAGCGCGAGAAGACGCGTATGTAGTACGATAGTTAATAGCACCAAGAATCCAAGAACTGTCTGTGCCTCGATCTTTCTAGGTAACGCTTCAACGAGTGTTTCGAGCAACCATGCACAGGAAAGTGATGGACCAATGAGAGAAAACCTAATAGAGAGCAAAAGCTCAAACCCCTCTACTCCGGTTGGATATCGGCCGCTTCCGAAAAACACCTGATGCCAACTCCACGGTAAGTACAGTATCGTACAGTACAAACCATACAGTATCAATGCAACCCCATGATAATTTCACTAGGGCAATTCGTTTATATATAGAAACGGCAAAATAAGGGTCGGGTTGAGGGATGATGGCGGAGTTGCAACATCACTAGGGCTGATAAAACTCCGTGAGTAAGTAGCAAAAAGGACAGAGTGTTTGTAGCGGTCGCTGACTAGTGATGGATCTTGTTGGGAAAACAAAAATCGGTTCATACTTGCATATTCACAAGACGGTTGTAATACGATGGGATTAATGCGGAAGATTACTTTCCATGTGCGTACTAAGAAATCGTACGACAACGAGAAGAGTTTCGGGACAAGGCAGCAAAGCCTTTGAGCACACCTCCATATATGCAATAGGTATGATGTGCATACATCCGTACATGGTTACCTGCCGGCCTGCCCTGCCTTCTGGCGCGGCGCCACATATGTATGTGCAGTGTGTAAGTATAGAAGATCTCGTTTGTGACCCCAAATACGCAGTCCGGCGGGAGCAGCCGCGGAGCCCGACGATGTTGTCTTAACACGCAGCCACCATGACGCTATAACACATCCATATTCGGCAAATGTTTGAAGCCACACGCATTCCCGATTCAGCTAGGAGTTCATGGTTGGATATACATAGTAGTAGCCGAGGGGTAGCCGAGAGAGACATTTAGGTTTAATTAGGTACGCGAGGCATGGAAAATGATGCCGGCTGCCGAGAGGTAGATCATCACTTAAGGCCTGCAAGATGCAAGGTATTGACATCCGGCGAAAGTGTCCGGTGCTAGGGTCACAAGCCGTCTAGTCGGTTGTCTGCCGTAGTATGGCCGTGAAGCCTGTCTTGCCTGTGATAGAACCGGGGATGCTCGAAACTCATGCGGAAGGGGTTCGCCTAGTCCCGATGGCAAGATCGTGGCCACGTGACAATGTTACCTTGATGAGGACAACCTTCGACGGTGAAGTCAACACGTGCGCGCGTACTCACACCGACCGGTTAGCTCAGCTGACTGTACCTCTGTAAATAGTAATGGGCATCTTGCGCATCTTCTCGCTTGAAAACGATACCAATGCCGCGACATCTATAGCCAAGTTGAGTATTGTCTCAGTTTTTTGTGTTAGTGGTTAACTAGTTGGAAGTGTACCAAACTTCTGGTAAAATGCTGAACACAAAGATGGTGGCACGTGGTGGGGTATGAGTACTAGTACCGGCAGATGCAAGAGGAAAACACCGTACATAGTGCCTAGGTACTGTAGTGTAGTTAGTTCAAGTTCCTAGTTTTCTGTAGCGTGAGTAAGCCTATCTAGATATGCAGCTAGAATAGTGATGGGGAGTGAGAAAGTCTGGACCAAGATCGGCTGTGAGATGAACATCGAAGATCTATGTGGCACCGTACATAGAATCGAAGAGGGCGTGTGATTATAATTAGGTGGTATTCGCTTGTAAGGCTGAGAGCAACATCGTATGTGGAGCGTTGTATTCATATAAGTATGTTATTAGGAGCGTGGACGTAAGTATCTTTGCTCTATCTCTTGCAGCTAGTGCTACATTTTGGGTTATGTAAGAGGCATGTAAGAATGGAGATTCTGTGAGGGCGTGTGGCTTATCGAAAGCGGGATAGGGCGCGTGGGTTAACACCCTGAACCCGAGGAATCGTTGGAATCTCAAGGGCACACAAGATATCTAGTATACCTACGAAGTTACTAGACTAAGCAACTTCCTTGCTTGCCTGTTTTCTCTATCCTGTGTGTAGCTGACCACTAATTGGTAGTTGTAGTAAGGTAGTAGTTAACAGCACCTGTTAATTATCCTGCTTTGGCCATTGTTGGCCAATGAGAATTTCCCTTCCGGTAGTTTGGGCCAATTGTAGCTTGCTGCCTAAGCTTGGTCCTAGCGCTAAAATTCCAAGGGCTTATCCGACACACCCCTACCCCCCCCCTGTCGGCAAACGCAGACCTCATACGATATCCCCATCCAGCCTTGCATATGGCCTGATCTCCCCACTTGGCTAGATTGCTAGGCCATTCGCCCTGACAGGTCCCCAACTTTCAAGTCACTGTTCCAGGCCTGGCCTTTTCGTCTTTACTTACAATATTTCTGATACCACGAACACGATGCGTTTTGCCTGCATGCGCTACACATGCAACTAAGATAAATGTAGTTCAATTACAGCCGAGTTTGACGTGTTAGTTTAGCCACAACCCAGGCATTCGTCTACGCCTTCACTTTTATCTTCCATACCGACAATCTTGATACTGACACAACTGTACCTTGTCATCCCCCTCCTCCATTGTGGCTCTTACAAGTATTGCTACCGCTACCCTCCACAGGATCCGCTTCTTCCTCCACGCGCAGCAAAAGTCAGGCCACAATTACCCATCCCCGACACCATTATGCTCATGGCGAAGAAAACTTGAGTCGGGACTCCCCCATCTGGTGCCTGTAGTCGTCTCCGTGATTGGCTGCCGGCGATGTGTGCTCTACAGGGGCGGCGTTCTGTTGAGGAAATAATGGCATGTGCATCATGGCATTTTCACAATGCCGCTTGATCCAACCCCTTGTCGTCTGCACTGATCTCACTCACCTCTCTGACTTCTCTTACCGCTTATAGGTGAGTGGAGGGTGACAAGAGGTGACAAGAGCAACAAGTTGCGCGCTGGTTTCCCTTCTTAGTGATGAATGTCTCACTGTCGAGGTAAGTAAGTGGTACAGTAACCACAGGCCAAATCTACCTACCTAAGTAAGTCAAAACCACGCATTTATATATATATACCTATCTACCTACTTATATAAATATATTGTATGCTTAGGTATTCAAGGGAGGGTGCATGTAGTGAGTTGGTGTACCTAGTGTAATACCGCAAACATGGTTGACGGCTTCTCTGTCTACCTTGCTTATGTACAGTAGGTAGTTTAGTATCTCGGACCCCAGGTGAAACCTTCCAAGGTTGTTGCATCTCAATCCTAGAATAACAAACGCCAAACGCTTTTCCTCCTCGCTTCTCGTCAAGGTCTGATACTACCTTCTACCGTTCCACGGACCGTCTGCTTCGTTGTTCTTCTCGTCCAGGTAGATAATTCCCCCGTCCACCCTGGTCTAGACACGCTAGAGATCCGCAATTTCTCAATACCTTACTATTGCCTAGGTTGGCATCTCTAACCGCAACGTATTCCCGAGCAAGTCAAGAAGGCAAGCCCCCGTCTATATACCGTACATTAGTATAGTATATAGTAGGTATAGTAGGTATAGTATAGAGTCACGGCTCCTATTTTACCCATAATTTGCCCACAATCCTCCGGTTCCGTCGTTATACCTGCTATACCTACTGCTCCGTACTGTACACCTACGTACCGCTCCGGTGCTTCGTTTTTGTGTCTGATTACTGGCCAAGCATCATTCCCGCTGCCGCCAAAGAGTCAGGCCATTTTCGTGTTCGCTTCCCATACATCGGGCGGGCTCGGCCATCGTGTCCTGGTATCTCCCGCGCAAGGTCCAAAAGACCCCTAGAAGGTCCTGGTGATATCTGGGATTTCGCTTGAGCGTGCAATTACTATCCCTAAACCCATCGTGAAAATCCTACCCCTCATCGAGTGATGATCCGAATCCCCCCGTTTATCTAAAGTTATCGTGCCTACAAGAAGAGACGGGGTTCTCGTCGTTCCGGACAAGGGACTCTCCTCTACAAGCAGATGTTCCACACACACCACAAGTACAATTCATTCGCCACAACATCAATCTACTAATTCTGGCCTCTTTGCTGTAACACACAACACACAGTCAGAAGAACACCTCACCTATTTGATATAATCGATAACAACTATATCTGAACTGCCTATCAAAACGTACTCTTGCCTATTTCGCCAAGCCGGCAACTAGAGAATATACTCTTCAGTCAGCAACACCAACAGACCCCTTCAGTGGCCTGTTGCCGTGTACTTCACATCTTAGCACGATCCATAGGCTGGTCTACACATCTCGCTACATACCGAACTGAGAAGACCTTGGTGGTCGGACCTAACGGTCTCTCATAATTGTCAGGAGAGTCGTCATGGATGCACGTGTTATGCAAGACATCGACGGCTACTCATCTTCGTGCGTTAACGTAAGTTGGTTGATCATTACCCAACTGTAACTCGCTGGCCTGAGGGACTGGCGGAGTACCCGGGTTGTTTTGTCATTAATACAGAATAGGGTGCTGAGACCTATTTCGACAACTCTGCAGACTTCACCCAACAATTTGCATCGACCAACTTTTGGGATACTCTAGACGACTCGTCTAACTCGAGCTTCGTGAACTCGGCGGCGGCTTCTGTCTCGCTACACACACCAAGCACGACTGCCAACTCGCCGGCCTCTCATACTTCTGCTGAGTTGCCTAGCAAGCCAAGATACCAGTCCCACAAACACAGCATTCCTGGGAAATCTGGACCTAAGAAGCGACGTTGCTCAGAGGAATCGAAAACCTCGAGATTTATCCAGGATCCGTCTGCACTTGATTGCTCCGACTACTGGCTTCGTTTCGATAGTGACAACGAAAGCATAGATCAGTTCTTGGACTACAACTCACAGGACACCAAGCACGTAGGTCCCCTTCGTTCTGCATCTGAGTGTGGCGGAGAAAAGGGGACGGGTGCTAGCTTTTCATTGAACCTCGCTGAGTCTTTCGCTGATGCACAGGTCAGGTCGCTGAGTCTGAGCCGTCCTCTTTCAAAGACAAGCACGGTCGGGACGACCGGCGACGCAAACAAAGTGGCTCTCCCGCCAGTGACAAACGAACTCATAGACGATAGCGCTCTAGACCAAGCGCTTTCAGATGATGATGATCTGTTTTCTATGGCTCTAGCTCACGAACTAGGAAAAGCGACGACTAGTGCACCAACAGCGCCTCCTGAGGCGCAAGAAAGACTATACTCTACCCCTCTGAGCTGGGAACAACCTCGCCCAGGCTACCACATGAATTATATGAATACAAATATGCCCATCGGTGACGCAGAGCGACAACGACTCCTAGCTATTGCCCTAGGCACGGGACAGGCCCCAGCCCAACAAACCGCCCGGCCACCAGCTGTGGCAGACTTCCATTTCGAGATGACGCAGAGTCCTTCGGATTCCACAAGTAACACGCCAGAACCAAAGCCTCGAACCATGGCAGCAAGAACAGCGCCATCTTCGCGAAAAAACTCATCAGAAAACCCGGAGAAAATGAAGGACAAGCCGAAAAATAGCGAACGGGCAGCACACAACGACATAGAGAGGAAATACCGCACCAACCTAAAAGACAAAATCGCTGAACTGCGCGACGCCATCCCATCTTTGCGTGCTATACCGGAGGATGACGATCCAAACTCACCAGCTGGCTCATCGAGAACAGCGCCCAAAGTAAGCAAGGTTAGTTTTTAGCATCATCGATCTTCTGTTTATAATGATGTATTGACAATGTCGTTAGGGCACAGTCTTGACCAAGGCAACCGAGTATATCCATCAACTGGAGCGACGGAACCGCTCTGTGGCGCAGAAGAATGAGGAGCTGGCTCGAAGGCTGCAAGCTTTTGAGCAACTTGTCGGTGCGCCTCCTGGATCCAACTGGCGGCCTCAAGGTTACGGAGGACCGGTATACAACCAGCGTTTCTAGTGGAGCTACAAACTACATTTTCCTCGAACCTTTATCGTTTCGACATCTCCTATACCAACAAGCCACACGCATTTATACCCACTAGGCGGTGGAAGCTTTTGCTCAGTTGCATTTTATTGGCGTTCTCCTGGCGGAGGTTTTCTGGGAAAAACTAAAACAAAAATTGGGCGGACAGTTTTGTACGCAGACCATACTCATCTCTCAAAATCTGACGATGGCATGAAATAATGAAACTGGTCCGGGGCGGGAAAGAAAAAGTCATCTCTAGACTACATTATCCTGCATATTTTGCTTCCTACCCTTCCAGTTCAACTATTGCCATGCTTCGTTGTCTCTAATCATGACATTCCGAAGAAGAGGCAGTGAAATGGGCAAACTATCATAGGTGGAAAATTTTGGGGTGGCTTGTTTTGTGATTTTTTTCTCTCTACCTCTCGTGTGTTTTGTTTTTGTACGATACCACCACTTCGTTTGAGAAGTATGATCAGATCCCGGAAAGATGGATTTTACCTATAGCATCCACCATATATCCAGTCGGTTATGACAATCGAAGACACTCGGGTTATGCGTTGGTCAGACTGGTGGAAGTCTAACAACGAAATACCTAATACTACTTACCTTTTTGGTACAATTATTGTGAACTCTTGTGGGCCCGTGTTGTTCCATGAAATTGAGCGCATGCAACGCAAAACAAGCAGGACACTTGAACTGCAGAAAAAGAAATCTGTTGGCATATAGCCTAAATTAACCGTCCAATGAGGTGTTATGTTACACTTTTGGGCAGCAACAAATGGTCAAAACTTACTTCAACTGCAGAGACCTTGTCAATGTGATAGTTCCCTGGTTAATATTTCGTAGAAAATCAACGATGGAGTGGATGAAGTGTATCAATGTTGTGTGAAGGCGTCCCAAGCCCCATTGTTACGCTAGTCATGGCTATATACATACCAACTTTGTTTTACAGAAGCAGTCCCGGTGACTGGCCTGCAAGTGTCGCTCATGTATCTATGCTACTTATATGTACATAATTTTATACATCATACTTCGTAATCGGCATGTAAGAGCTTCGTGGCTCGTTTCCGTCTTGGCTATGGGGGCTAAGAGTCTCTGAGAGCCTCAATATCTTCAACTTCTTTAACCGCCTCGGTAGTTAGAATCAAAGGGTTGTCATCGCCCACAGCTATACTGTCCTCGATACGCACGCCCAAACCACGGAAATGCTGAGGGAACCGCTCATCGTCAGGAACATACACGCCCGGCTCGATGGTAATGCAGTGACCTTCTTTCAGGACCACGTTCCTCGGGTATCCCGGCACATCGTGGACATCGAGCCCGATGTAGTGTCCTACATGATGCGGGAATAGCGCATCCATCACGTTCCCACCGAGGTCAAAGCCGAGTTGCGTAAGCTCTTGCCGTAGAGAGTGCTCCGTGATGCTATGGAGCTGGTCGAGTGTTAGGTTGGCGCTCGCCCGGCAGAGTGATACGGATGAGCGCTGCGCTTTGAGGACAGCCGTGTATAGATCACGTTGCGCGGGACTGAATTTCCCAGAGGCGGGCCATGTGCGCGTAATGTCTGTGATGTAAGTGCCGTATTCGCCGCCCGCATCCACGAGCACCAATTCATCGGATTTCAAAGCCGCATTGTTCAGGGTGTAGTGGATCAACGTGCCCCTCGACCCACCGGCTACCACGGGGATATACGCCTGTCCGTCTAGGCCAGACATCTGATAGCTGTACTCGAGGAAGGCCGCGAGTTCCTTCTCAGACTTCCAGGAGCGCCGCATTGCGGCTGTGATGGCGCGACCGGATTCCTGCCCCGCGTGCCGCATGTTGGCGATCTCGGCTGGCGATTTTATAGCGCGCAGAGAGTTAATGTGTGGCCTCAAAGCGCCGAAAGACGAGACATGCGGCGCGGCTTGTCTGATCATGCTTCCGAATGCCGTCTCCGCGCCGTGCTTAGTGCGCTCGGCGTCGGTGTAGATCTTCTCAACACCCTTTAGCGCATCGGCTAATATGACATGGGCACGCCCGATGTCACCCGCCTCGTCGGCATTCCACACATCCCGTGCGGCGTCGACACCGCTCCACGGGCCATTCCACTGTTCAGTCCGCGGGTCTTTGGACCGGCAGAGGAGATAGAAGATGTAATCGTCCGGCGCATCTCCCGTCTTGCGCAACACGGCGAGAGACTCGGGCTCGCTGAAACCTGTCAGATACAGGAAGTTGGACTCCTGCCGGAACGCGTGAAATACCGCACCGCTCCGGTACTTCACATCGGCGGCGCGCAGGATCACAGCTGAGTTGGCGGGAAGCAGGGCGCATAGAACAGACCGCCGCTCGTGGTATTCTTGTGCTGTTATGCCTGGCGTCAGCTCGCCTGGTTTCAGGAGATGTGGGTGGGTTTCGTGGACGGGTTGGCCGAAGAGAAGTTGCGAGGCGGGAACGGCGGTCGAATAAGCTCGGCTGGCGCTACATGTTTTCAATGTTCGCGGGGATCGGATCTGAACTGGTCTCTGTTGTGGTAGCGCACTTGAAATTGACCTCGTTTGAGGACATGATGGACGACGGGTTTGTGGCGTAAGCCAATTCCCGAGCTGCCGTATAGGCAGTCTACTTGGTTTCATGGCAAAGCTATAGATAATGGTGGGTTATAATAGCAATGGTCTCCTTCGCATTATGATGTGATAGAAAGAGACCAATCATAGAACTGCGAGATGCATTGGCCAATGATTATCGGGTCATATAATCGGTGATTCTGGGTTTCCCCCAACCTAAATTTGGGATCGTGAAGAGCAAACAATTTAAATAAATAAAAAAGGAGGAAGAAAAAAACAATAGACAACAAAACTTGGGGGAAACAATCAACGTTAACTTGATTCGTGACGTTCCTGGATGTGGGTTTGAGGCGCAAGACGGTTGTTCTTTCTTCTAGAATGGTGCCCGGGATATTCCAAGACATTACCCAAATAGGCAATACACCTTAATGAACTTGGAGCTGCATTCAAAGCGGAATGGCGCTGATGGTTGCTGTGCACCACGCTGAGCTGTTATGGTTAGTGGGGTAAAACAGGGTCAATGACCCAATATTATTGTGTTATTGTTGTGTTATAGCCTTATTAGGATGGCTCGCAGCACAAACTGCTTAGCCCTGGTGCCCTGTGCGCGCCACCTTTTTCACGCTAAGACGGCTGCCCCCGTTTTGCTTGTCTACCGTGGAACATGACTGCACGCTTTCTTTCCATATGCTCGTCTTATCCCTCTCCCATTCACTGCTGCATTTTGCGCTCGTCGGTGTCCCGTGTTGGCGTGTCCGTTGTGGTTTTTGAGCGTTGATTGTCACTGGAGCTGCATTGGAGTTCTCTGCCACTCAATGTCCTACTAATCCCTAGCATAACTCGCGTCGTGGTCCTGCAATCTGTCACGCTTTCTGGTCTCGCGTGTTGCACGTCAGAAGTATGTATGTAGCCCCTCCCACACTCTCACCAGCCTGACCCGTCAAGACTCCTGTTGATGCTTATATACTAACACAAGTCTCCTCAACTCTTCAGAATAAAGTCCACGGCTTGTTGGCTTGCATTCTTTGATTCTGCTGTCGACTCGGTATCAGTCAACACAAAATCCGAACCTCCACTTCGACTTGGCCTCCACCTCGGCCCAGCCTACCACGATTGCATATCCAATCCTCCCTCGCCAGCCGAGCATGGTCAGAAGCCTATTATATGGCAGCGATATCTCTATCACCAACTCCCATCGAGTTTCCCGTCATGTCGAGTAGAAGGGTTCCTCTGTCTTCCAACCAGAATGCCGCCAATTCGCCTCTCCGACCCGCTGCTCTCAAGCAGAAGCGTACTTGGGCCCAGCTCCAGCGGGAGGAGCACTACGGCCAACCACCACCTGCGAAGAAGCTCATTGTCGATGTCAGCACTCAGCGCGTGGTAAAGTCGCCATCACAGCAGCAGCGCGTTACCAAAAGCCAGATTCCTGTGCAGTCACGCCGTGCCACTGGTAGTAATACTGCTGACATAAAGTTGGCCCGAGAGAAAGCTGCCGCTCGCCAGCAGCAACAGCAGGCGGCTGCCGCTGCCGAACATGAATATACGGAGAAAGATATTGAAGAATTTCAGGCTTGGAAACATTACCATCGTGACAAATTTTCAAAATTGCTCTTTTACTTCGATCAAATTCAGAGTGACATCGCTCGCGCACTGAAAAGGCAAATAGTTGCTCTTGGAGGCGTAAGTTGTCGGCTCTTGTATATAAATAGAATGATTTGTACATCCTTTGCTAACATGAGGTTTTCATAGTGCGAGGCTGCCTTCTTTTCCGTCGATGTAACTCATGTTATCACGAGTCGAACGATTCCCACCGGGGACACCACCGCTCGTGATAATGGCCGCGACATGGCCACCGAAAAGGAGGCGGCGCCATCAGGACAAGAACAAGCCGCGACCATCAATCCCTCGCTGCTTACGCGATTTCCGAACACCTCTGTCAAAGACAGGCTCTTTGATGCCGACCTACGCGCTCGTGCCCATCGAGTACCACCCCAGCCCATCGACCAGACCCCGAGGGTGCCAAAAAAAGCCGTAGATATCTTGATACGGGCCAGGGACATGAAAAAGAAAATTTGGAACGTGGACAAACTCGTAAAATTTACATCAACCCTGCTTGAAGAAGACCCCTATCGTAGTGCTGATTTGGCACATGGCCGCCTCAAAGCAACCCTTTCCATACAAGGCGAATCTCGAGGGACTGAGGATCGTAACTTATTACGACTTTTGCAAAAGGAACGTGCCAATGGGCCCTCTGATCGCGACCCAACCGTCGTGACCCATGAAATTGTCTTCTTCAAGGGTCCATACATTTACGTATACGATGTTGAGGAGAAGCAGAAGCCCATCATGGCAAAGGAGTACCCCAAGGTGACCGACAAATCAAAGGGCGAGTGGCCGCAGTTTCAGACTGCCGCCATGGGACGTTGCCCCTTTATCGAAGATCCGGAAGTGAGGGAGGCGAGAGAGGCAAAAGAAGCAAAAGAGGCCAAAGAAGCTAAAGAGGCTATGCAAAAAATGCGGGCTCAAATCGAGAGTCAGGAGAGTGCGGGTGAAACCAAATCCAAACCTGCCCTTCAACCGTCTAGAATGGCCCCGCCTAGACAAGTTACTGGAAAACGAACACTGGGTGAAATGGAGCTGGGTCATAATCGTCAGTCGAGCGTGGCTTCGGTCGAATTTCCAAGTCTCTCGCGAGGCGTTGGAGGGAAGAATATGGACTTCTCCCGCAAAGCGTTCACTAGCCATGCTGCCACTGGTCGTCTACTCGCTGGTGAGCCAGTAGCGTCTGGTATGCAACCATCAAATGTAACGTCGGCCATTCGGTCACAAATGATTTCCTCTACTGCGACTACACCGGGTGTAATTACTGGTTTGAGCAAGGAGGTTCATAGTCTTCAGCGTCAGGTACTCAAATGGCACCCGTCAATGTCACATGATCCAAGCTCTCGGCGCGCTGCTGGAAGCAGTTTCCGCGAGGACACTTCGGTCAGACGCCCTCCGACCTTGGGTCGAACCTCCAGCCGCAAGCTGGAGCTCGTCGATGAGAAGACTGAGGGAAATGAGGCAGCTGAACAAGCTCAATCAATCAACCGGGCTGCTTCTCGAAAGAAGGCGGATGCTGAACCACTCAAACTGGGGTACTGCGAAAACTGCAACGAGAGATACGCAACTTTCGAGGAGGTAAGAAGAAAAGTTACATATAATATATTGCATATATACTAAACACGCTGCAGCATATCGAGTCATCCAACCATCGAAAATTCGCCAACGACGATAACAATTGGGTAGAACTAGACGATCTACTTGCACAGCTCGAACGTATACCAAAACGTCAAACTTGGAAGCCGGCTTCGTCGTGGCGTCGCTCTCCAGAATATGATACGTTATAATCTTTGATGGTGTTGATGGCAACCGTCGCTACCGTCTTAACCAGAAGTAGAAGGGTTCGCGGCCGAGCTTCTCCTTTTACCATCACAACGGACGTTCGCATTTCCTATTGCCCCGCGAAAACATTTGCGGGGCAATGATACCCAACTTAATACATCACCGACTCTTATCCTCTCTGTTTCGACTCTTGATTGATCACCACAAGCAGATAACTTGCTGATTCTGGCGCGGCATGGCATGGCATGGCATGGCATGGCATGGAGTATTCTGGGGCGTTTTTTTCTCTTTCTTTCACATCTAGTCCGTGTGCATACTCATTTTCTAACGCATGGGCGGCGAAGGGGAATGTAACATGTATATTCTATTGGCCATCCTTTGGCCTGTGAGGGTATGATAGGATTGTGGCATGGGACTAAAGGTTTTCCCACGGCATGTCGCGAACTCGTGGGGTGGAACGATAGCGACTTGGTTGGAGCGTTAACCCACCAGGCGACGTTAGAAAATATGATGAACCAAGCGACTATATGTATATACATCAAAGTTACAAGGTTACGCATGTGTATACAGTCGTATAGTACGAGATGAAATCAAGTGAAATGGATGTAAAGCCTCTTGGGCTAAGTGAGTATCCTCACACGCAGTCTGTGTTTCGCGACGGAGGAGCTGAAAGTGAGTCAGGTCCCCGAGGAAGACATTCGATTGCTCCGGCGTCAAAAGACATCCACTCCGTTTCGGGGACTGGCCCGAGATCTGAGCATGTCACGGGCCTCAACGCGCACCATCACAATGCACGTCTTTCCTCCATGATTGGCCAAATACCTTAAATGCCTAGCGGGTGCCGTAGCTTGATGTTGGCCAGCCACTAGCATTGTCGGTTTCGTCTCAGCCGATATGCAGAGCGACGTCAATAATGTCCTGCACGGCGGCATCAATATTGCTCTTCAGCTCACAACTGCACTGCCGTAACATTCCCTGTTGGGGTAATGATCTACCGCATATGCCGACCTCTGTACAGCTGCACTTCAACCACCTCCGCATTGTCTGCACTATCACGTAGATGTCTAGCTATGGACGATGTGCGGGGGCGCTCAGGCTGGCTGAAACCTTTGGCCCCGCGATAGTTGGTTGCATGGATGACAGGTCAGAATTTCACGATGTTAGAGAGTACGACGTGTGGTATAAGAAGGACATACGTCCTTCACTATATTAGAGCTACCAGACTCTGCAGCCGTCGATATAGCAACACCACAGCACAGCATGACTACGATTTGGGACGATGCGGGAGCTATTCCTGCGGCACTCACCACAGAAAAGCTTGCCCAATATGCGAAGGGTAATCCGGGAATCATCAACGATTTGGACCCCCGAACGGGCCTCACACCACTGGCCGTAGCGATACGGGCGGGAAATGCCACCACCGTTAAACTCCTCTTGGATAACGGCGCCGATCCGGATAAGAAAACTCGCGATGGGTTTGTGCCTATGTATCTGGCAGCAAATGCGACATCTACCGGCCAGAGGCCGCGAATCGTCCAGCTACTTCTCGAGAAGTACCCCAAGACGTTCGATGAGGCGGGCCCCGCATCCGTCAGGAATGAGACGCCGCTGATGGCAGCCGTGCGAAGGAAAGATTCGCGCGTCATCAAGCTGTTAGTAGAGCAGGGTGCCTCGAAGACTAAAAAGAACGCCGACGGCAAGACCGCCCAGGAGCTGGCGAACGAGTTTACCCCTGCAGGTCTGGACGTGGAGAAAGCCCTCCAGATTGCTGCAAGCAAGGGCCGAGGAGGCGTCACGACGTATGTCGACGACTGGGTGCTACAGGTCCTTGGCCACTTCAATATCTGGAGCCCGCTTGGGGAGATCGTTGATTCTGCTACGCGGTCGTATTATGATATTCAATTGTTCGCCCCGCTACCCGATGTAAGGAATAGGTTCCGGATAGGGTTTTAGACGTAGACTAATAAGGAGGTGGTTGTAGGATGTTGCAGAACCCCAAACAGCAGCAGATTTCAAGAAGAACCTGGATAATGCGGTCAAGAGGTAAGAACTTCCGAGGGCCGTTGGCGTCTCCTTGTCTCCCGAGCCTACAGGGCTAGTTCCCCCGTGGTGTTCATCCAGAACCTCAGCACTTTTTGAACGCATATCCATCTGCTTTGGTATGCCATAAGCCGTTAAGGAGCTTCCGCTAACTTACTACAGGGGCGGTCTTGAGAGATTCTTCCCTCCTGGTGATCCTTATCTCCAACAAGTGGCCGACAAGGCTTTCCAGCTCAAAAGCGATCCCAAGAATCTCCTCAACACGCCTAAGCAAATTGATCATCTTGCCAAACTAGCCCTGTACCAGCCTATAGTATACTGCGGTACGTATCAAAGCACTATCCCTGACGCCCACGAAGCTGAGATGATCTACTACTAGATGATAGCTGGTCGATGTGGGTAGAAGAGGACCAGAAAGGAAAGGGCGAGCGCTGGCGCGCACAAGTCGAGCTCGTGAAGCGTATAAGCGCTATTACGACACGAGCGGTTCCGAATGATAGAGGGTGTCACCTGCGCTTCATCAACAAGGACACGCCGAAGTACGACGGCCTCAACAAGGACCAGATCGCCAACATCATGAATAACTTCCCCGAGAACGACGGCTGGACTCCCATCGGCACCATGCTACGACAGCACGTCTTCGACCAGATTATCTACCCGGAGCTCAACTCTAATACTATCAAGCGCCCTTGGCTCGTCATGATCCTTACCGACGGGTACCCCACCAAGGAAAAGGCGATGGAGGGCGTTACCCCGGGACCGAAGGATGAGAATCAGAACGAGGATGCCGATAGACTCCGCAAGGAGATTCGGAAGATAGGCAAGGAGCTTGAGAAGAGAGACTATAAAAAGGAGGGTAAGCCTAACTTGTGTTCCCCTTTTATTTTATAAGGAGAGGTTTGAGAGCTCAACGAATGACACCGTAATTTAGTGGTCCGGTTCTCAATCAGCCAGATCGGAAAGAAAATCAGCTACACGGACGATGAAGAGAAAGTTAAGTTATTCTTGGATGGGCTTGAGTCCGACCCCGATATCCAAGACGTTCTTTATCGGACAGCAGGTGAGTACTCTCTCTTCCCTTGGAATAACAGGTCCAAAAGGGGCAGCTAAGCTGACAACCTCCGGAAAACAGAGATCATGGACGCGAAATACGACGCGCTGAAACAGAACGAAAAGAGCCTAGAAGTCTTTGTATGTTTTTCAGTTTCATCCCATGTCTCAGGTACTGACTCTTTGCTAGTTGCTTACTACGCTACTATCCCCTCTACAATCGCTGCTTAACTAGAATCAGTAGATTACCGAACAACAGAGCTGCGATAGTAAGTGAAGAGGTTGTGAAAAGGGTGTCTTGAAAGTATTTGGTATATGGCTGGGATTGGTAACTCATTCTAACCCACCATGAAGAGCATCTGCTCCTACTTTGAGTTTTGGTTATCTGGTGTGTAACCTGTTTAGCCTCCTATAATAAGACAAAGTCTTAGACCTGGCATTTACTGTTCGTTGCCAATTTCTAGGGGTGAGCTACTAATTCAAATGCGGAGATCACTGTGGCACATTTCTGGTATGTCGTAGACATATCATGCTTGGCTTATTGGTGCTCTGCGGATAAATGTTGTTCGGCAATATTAGGCGTGCCGTGTTAACGTGTTTGCGACGTTATGAAATCTCAACCAGTACTATCCTACCCTGTTTAAAAATCTAACTACGCCGTAGGTATTGACACTCTCTAATTAAGCCTCCATCTGAGCTAATATTTAGTTTGTAGGATAGAGTTCGAGATATAAGTAATTGAAGGAATTATCTATCTAAGTCTATATCTCGTTCTATATGTGGTCTATCTATTCTCTACCTCACATTCTGTCCGCATCTGCCTCTTGGCATTTCTAGATTGAAATCCCATACTCCTGAAGGAACTGGTTCAAAGTCGGATGATTGACCGCAGGATCCGAGCCATCAAATGCCGGATCAGCCGCAGCAAAGGCTTCGGCTGCGATCGCATTAGGTGGGTAGATCAGAGTTCTGTTGATGAACTGTTTGATAGGCTTCGCTTTGAACCCTGTGTGCTGGACATTGACCTCCCAGCCTTCACCGACGACAGCGCCTGCTGCACCAAGATCCAGACATACCCTATAAACAGGTTGGGAGTAGGGAATCGTAGGTATCTTCAGTAGATCTGCAGCGGCATTGTACCCGGCTATCTTCCCAAGAGGACCAGCATGTTGACAGGACATCTTAGCGCAATGGCCACTGTCATCAGCTGCAGCGGAGGCTGCATCCCCTGCTGCGAAGACGTCGCTAGCTGTCGGCACGCGGAGGTCCTGGTCAACATGGAGACGACCAAAGCCGTCCCTCTCATTCGACACTTGCTTCGTTAGTGGTGTTGCCGCTACACCGGCTGTCCAGATTGCGGTAAGTGTCTCGATACGCTCGCCCGAAGACAGTGTCACTCCTTCGGCGTCCAGACCAACGACGGCAGTACCTAGTCTAGTCTCAACCCCGAGGTCATTAAGTGCTTTGACGATGTGGGGACGGGGTCCCGCCCCAAGATCTGGGCCAATGTCCTGGCTTCGGTCAACTGTGATGACTCGGAAATCCGCGTCCTTGCCGAGAATTGTGAGCAAACGGCCAGGGAGTTCAGCGGCCACCTCAATGCCTGTAAACCCGCCACCGCAAACTACGATTGTGTTCCGGGCCTTGCTGGAGGGTTTTGACGCGAGACTGTGTAGATGCCTATCTAACTTGACAGCATCTTCTATCTGGTCGACGGAGAAGGCGTATTTATCAAGCCCGGGGATGGCGGGGTGAACAACACGGCTACCGGCTGCCAAGACCAGCTTATCGTAAGGCATAGTGGATCGCACACCGGCGCGATCTACCATCTCGATTGTATGCTCTGTAGCATGGATGGTATCGACAATACCATGGACGAAGTTAACACCGCAAGCACGGTATATATCATCGACTGGCTCACACATGTTTGCCGGATTGGGTTCATAGAGTCTCGGTCGCATCACTAAGTTGGCGTCAGGGGCGATCACAACCACCTCGACCTTGGCGGCGTCTGCAATCCCTTTCTCAAGAGTCAAGCTGATTAGACGGCGCGCGGACAGAGCAGCCCAAAAGCCTGCGAAGCCTGAGCCGACGACGACGATTCTTTGAGGCATATTGATAGCGATTGGTCGGCAAAATGCTGCAATGAATAAGATTGTCGAATAGGTTATGATGTTCTGAGTCTCTAGTGTGCTGGCACTGATCTTGAATAGCTTAAAGATATTGAAATCTTTCGCACTCTTTATATATAGCCTTTACCTTTCATATGGATGTTCTCAACTTCGTATAGCCTCAACGTCGGGCTCTCGTACGCCGCAACAGACCCCAATCTGTCGCGGCCTGAAGCCTCGCGCGGCAATTGATATCCCCTCGGGCCATCGTTGCTCGTATCCCTTTCACGAGAATTCATTGGGAATGAGAATTTCGTCATGCGGCGGGAGTCCCGACGGCAACTCGACTTTTCAGCATGTAAGATTCTTGCTCCCCAAAAGTCGGGACATGAGTAGTACAAGGCACATAAGAAATGGGCGGTGGGAATGGCTTATGAGTCAGCCGGCACGGCTTGGCGGGCTAACGCCCCTAAAATCGGGTAGCCGACGGCAAATACCCGGATACCCGGTTACCCCAGCCTTTGCCCGTGGGGCTTGCTATCATAGGTCCTTAGCCCGATGCTCCGGCCCTCGAACGAATTCGCGAAAGAACCCGGAAATCACATCAATTCGACTTACCATGGATACCGAAGACCCGTCAACCGCCGCTGCCAAATCTTTGGGTAGCCGTGTCTCAGTAGCCTGTCTCCCGTGTCGCAATCGTCACGTACGTTGTGATGCCCAGCAGCCCGTCTGCATACGGTGTTCATCTGAGGGGAGGACATGTCAATACGTGAAATCCCGAAGAGGCGGCTTGACCCGGACACGACTCGCGGAGCGCCGCCAGGCGCGAGCTAACAATGGACCCGTTACCCGTTCGCCGTCCACCACCAGCCCCGAGTCCGGGTCTCCTGGACGGGGAGTGGGACAAGAATACCAGGCCCCGGCCGATGGCTTTTTAAGATCACCGCTTGAGTATAGAGTGCGGTGTACGACGGAATCAGAGAATGGTCACAGCGACGAGACGCCAGAGTCAATTTTCGACATACAGTTTACGAACATTGAGACCGATTTCCTTATTAAATCATACTACAAGCATTTCCACAGGTGTCACCCTTGTGTTCTCCCGCAACGTCGCTTTCAGCAGCACTACGACAGGGCACCGGAGAAAGAGATCTTATCGCTTCTCGTAGCTGTTATGCGCTTTATAGGATCATTGTACTCTTGTCCAGAGGTAACGTCGCAGCTGCAAGAAAAAGTCAAAGAAGGGTTCCAAGCCGCGCAACGACTTACCCCCGACCCATTCCTAGCACAATGCCATATCCTCTATTCTATATCCCTATACTGGAGCGCCGAGAAGGACAGAGCCCGTGAGGAGATCGACGCCGCAATACGAATTGCATTGGATTTGGGTATGAACCACTCAAGGTTCGCTAGTGAGCAGGGGTGTGGTGATGTAGTTCTGCAAGAGAGTTTTAGAAGAACATTTTGGCAGATCTATTGCATCGACGCCTATTACGCGGCAATCAAACGTTCACCAACTTTTCCTCTTTGTGAAATAGAAGCTGATACTGACCTGCCCTGCGAGGAAGACGAATATGAGTCAGGTGTAAGTCGTGAAAGCCCCTTCCAAACTACTTAAGCTTGCTAGTACTCACTATGATGTTGTCCGTTAGTCAATACCTATGCCTAAAACGCTGGATGATTTTGATACAAGGGAATTCGGCCCTGAAAACCAGACCTTCTCGTCGTTTGCCTATCTCATCGGAGCAACGCGGAGTATCGCCTTAGCGCTCTCGGCTGGTTCGCCCGATGCCTCAAGTTGGCTATCCCCCAAGACAATTGCAGAAGTAGATGCCATAATAGACGGATGGTTTCTGCTTCTGCCGAAATCTAAGAGAGAGGTTCTGAAAGAGGGTAACGTTGTTGACGAGCTCATGTTCCAAGCTCAAATGGCTGTTCACGCGTAAGTCGCAATGGTTGGAGTTGCATACCCCTGAAATCTAACGTCAAGATTCATATATGGTGTTGGATGATGACTAACATGGTTGTAGAAATCTTATTGCGCTACATCGCCCCTTTTCTAAACTACCATACCACCCCCTCGAGGGCGTATCAAGTTGTCTAGTCGAGCCACCTCGGCGGCTGCCCGTGAAAGACTCGGAGACCGTCCATACTCAACGATGTCTGCAGTCCATCGAAGCCCAACTACAGTTCCTCGTATTACCGGTGCAGCCATTCAGTCGCTGCCCTTTCACAATCTGCATGACGGCAGCGGCCACACACACTCTGCTCTCGGCAATAAAAGTGCTTTTTTCAGGGCGGCAGCTCGCGGTCGCGAGGTCTCAGCTCCGCCTGGTCGTCGGTTACATACGGACCTTGGCGAAAGTGTGGGCTCAAGGAGGGAAAAACTTGGAAGAGATTCAAACTATAGCGCAAGAAGTGCTGAGTCGGAGGAATGAGTCGCAACATCAAACTGCGACCGAACAGGGCAATGCGAGTATTCAGAAGCCAGTGGTTGATACTGCGCCGTGTATCGAGGGTCTGGACGGCTGGAGCAATCCTGCGATGACATTGGAAACACAGGATGTTCTCTCGCTCTACTGGAATTTGAACAACGACATCCAAGCAGACATTCCTGTCTGGTTTAACGGCTACTAGGTGGATGACATGCATGATTGGTCGAGATGGTTTAGCGAATGTGTATGGTATGAATGATTTCAGCGTTGTCTACTAGGGGTGTAATATCGTTTAGCGGATGGGCCAATGGCTAAGGTACGGATCGTCACGAAAAATATGTATATTATAATAATAAAAAATGGTACAAGCCTAGGGGCTACCTGAGGCATATTTAAGACATTTCAGCTCTTGTTATCCTTAATTCTCGTCAGGTTTGACAATGTGACGGTTTAAAGGAGGTAAGAAACCCCCTCCTGCTAAGTTTCGTGGTCTCTACCCTCATTTGAAACTTCCATTTGGATTCTTTGATACATTGAAGGCGGGTGCGAGACATGTGGTTATGTATATAGAAAGATCTCCCACCAAACACGAATTCGCACAAGCCAAGCGAATTAGAACCAACATTACTACAGCACAACAAAAGCTATTGTCGTGTTATCATCTGCCTCTCGCCGAGGCCCAACAACATCGCATATACATACTCCAAGGTGGATAGATCGTGAGGTCAACTGCCATTGACAGTGCGGGAATTGCACGCACATCTACTCTTCTATTTATATCTTCATCGAAAAGCATTTGGCCACTTGCTGTCGCAGCATTAGTTAATCCTGTCGCTGAGTACAAGATTTCACGACTTGAGAAAAATGTTGGCACAACACTAGTTCTGGTATTGAAAGCTCTTTACAATATCGCTCGAGAAGGGTAACCGTGAATCCGTCCGAGCCTGGACCCGCCGTTTCTGAGGTCAAGATACAAGCATCAGGGCTCCTATCTTGCTCGATCCGAACAAGGAGCTGAGTCTCCAGCATAATAATTTCTTCCGTGTTAGAAGAATATGGCCAGCACCACAAGGTTCTTCTCCTCAGAATTCACAATAGTACTTTCTCGCAAAGCAGTACCATGCTTTCCAGGTCCGCTGCATGGAGAGAGTTGTATTCGCCCAGGAGCTGCAAGCGAAGGGAGTTGATTCTACCCAGTACATATACGAGGATTTCCACAGTGAGATTCAAGTTCTCGAGGGACTCTTACATGTGAATCAGGAGGAAAATAGGGCCAACGTTGGATTATGGGTTGTGGGCGACAAATTATTGTATGTTGTTCCTCGTTAATTATCGGCTTGGCGTTAAATCAAGACACATATGGCATCTTATGCAGCAAAGCGCTGTCACCTGATTTGAAGTCACCTGCCCACATTGACATAAACCGCTATAGCTATGTTACCTCAGGTATAATAGAGCTATACAAGAATTTTCAGCACAAGATATAGGCATCCGTCCAATTTCCACTTTCCAAATCACCAACGGGACGTTATATTTTGTAGCTTCGATCATCATGCCTACAATTCCGAGCAGCTTGGGGAACTAAGACATCGACGGCGGAGCGATAATGCATGTCGTAGTTATGATACGTAATATTTTACTACTAGGCCCCATTTTGTTCTGGCAAATAGCGTTTCGAGAGGACATGGTAAGGGAGGGGTAAATACAAAACAATCACAAATCTTGGGAATATGGATGTGAGTGTGGGCCTAAAGGGAGGGAGCTGATAATTCCAAGTATTTTTATTATTAACCCCGCATCTATATTTATATTGTATTCTTTCCTTTTCTTACCAAACGTTGAGACACGACCTTTCACGTTACACTATGTCGAAAATAACGTCCTTAATTGATACGTTGGAGAGTGTGAAAGCGGTTGACTTTCAGGACAATGACGCTGACCGCGTACAGTTAATAGAAACCGTCAAGAAGCTCCTGAGTCGAGTAGAGACTAGAGAAGAGAGATTATATGATATCACATTTGGTCAACCTATCGTATCCGCTGCACTACAAACTCTTTTGGACCTCGGGCTCTGGAAGGAATGGGCGGCAATCGGTGGCGGGTCAAAATCAGTTGATCAACTCCGTGAACTATGCACACAAGATTGTGATCCCAACCTGCTTCGTATGACGGCACCAACAAAACTTGGCCACCGACGTTAACTGACTGGCAACCTCAAATATAGGTCGCCTGCTCAGACTGTTGGCTTCATATCATATAATTTCGGAAACGGGTCAAGATCAGTATGAATTGACAGATTTGATTCAGGGCGACAATTGGAAATGGATCCAGTGTCGGTATGTGATGCGCCCACCACGACTGCGCAGTTAGAAGCTAAATGAAAATCCAGAACGCACCATTGGGACAGATCAGGCATCAACTTTCCATTATTCCTGGCGAAAACAGGCTACAAGGAACCACAGGATGCCAAAAACACCAACTACGTAGACTGGTGCCCCGGAAATCTCGACTTCTTTGGCAAATGCGTGGCCGACTCGGCGTATCAGGAGAGTTTTAGTAGTTTCATGACAGGCTGGGCAAGATACAAGGTGCCTTGGCCTGAGTTCTACGATACTACTTCATTGATAGAAGGAGCCGATCTCAGCAACGGTGGTATCCTTTGCGTCGATATAGGTGGCCATCATGGCATTGATTTAACAAGGCTGCTTGACAAACATCCGGATATCCCTGCTGGCGCACTGGTTCTACAAGACCTGCCAGAAGTCCTAGCTGGAGCGACGAACCTGAACGAAAAGATCAAAGCAGTTCCTCATGACATGTTCCGACCGCAACCAATAAAAGGTTATTTCACCCCCTCCTACGTGCTAGCTACACCTAGATCGATGTTGGGCTAACTCTACTGTACATGGTTCAAGGTAGTCGGTCGTACTACATGCATGCTGTGCTTCACGACTGGCCGGACGACACGGCCACCCAGGTCCTAAGAAACACTGCAGAGGCGATGATAAAAGGCTTTTCTAGGCTGCTCATCGTTGATATGGTTCTCCCGCCGACTGGCATTAGTTCTATTCAAGCTGTCATGGACGTAGAGATGATGGCGAATCTCGGGGCTTATGAAAGAACAGAAGCTATGTGGACCAAACTTATCAATGATGCTGGACTGAAGATTATTGAGATATGGCAAGACGGGCGTAAGAATGAATGCTTGGTTGAGGCTGAACTGGCCTAAGCCACTGATAGCTATACTCAACTATTTACCTACGTGTGTGTGAGTATTGGAATATATTTCAGAATAATTCCCGAACTCATGATTAATGCTATTTTATGTCCAAATAAAATTGCAGTTGATGTTTTGTCATTGAAGTACATATATATACCTGATTCACTACTAATACTTGGTCATTGAATTGCCAGTCGTCCAATATTATGTCACAACAAAGGGGTTTCGATAAAGTAGTAATCTAGGCAAACCCATTCTCTAGTAAAAAAAACAAAAAAAGCCAAAAGCTTACTATCTTAAGAAACTTAATGGAATGAAGCATTCAAATTGATATCAGTTAACAGAGTTGGGAATTGGTGAGAAGTGATAAAGCCACAATTTCAGCCACATTGGATAGGTGGCTTACGCCTGCTTAGGTAGACCTACCCGTAGGTCAGGTAACCATCTCTTCTCACAACCTCGACTACTACAAGAAAGCTATCACGTACCTCTAATTTTTAGATAGAAGAATCTGCTTCTAACATTTCATTCTTTCTATCTCTCAAGGATTCGGGATTTGTTTCTTCTTCAAGATGGAATACCCTGATGTGCCCTCACCATCACCCCCACCCTCTCCGATTCAGGACCGGCCAGTGTCGCCTGAGCTGCCGCTCACCATGACAGCATCGACGGTGCTCACAACCCTGCCTCGCGATGCAAGCTCTGCCTTGGCTTCTGCCGGCGGGTTTGAACAGGAGAAGGTACAGGTACGCTTCAAGGCTGTCGGCTCAGCACCACAGCTGAAAACCGAAGTTCGCAAGATCAGTGCTACGCAGAAGTTCGAGACTGTCGTCACGCATCTGCGTAAGATATTGTCTCTCAACCCGAATGATGGGCTGTTCCTCTATGTTAACAGCGCATTCGCCCCTGCGCTAGATGAAATAGTTGGCAATCTGCATAGGGTATGTCCTTTCCTGCATTGTTATTGGCTTTTCTCATGGCTTCACTCGCATAGACGGCGGCTGCTAATGCTGATCAATAGTGTTTCAAAGATTCAAACAATCAACTGATCGTGGTCTATTCAATAGCCCCCGCATTTGGGTGAACTTCTAGAGGTTGATGTCTAACACCAATCACAAGTCTCGCGATATCTTTCTAATTCCCGCTAATGCCAAACTCCATCGCCGGTAACTAACCATCTTCATGCGAAGTGCTGCCATCTAACCAAGAACAATGTAAAGGGATTCCGCTTAAAACTTTTCGGTTTCTCTAATGAATGCGTCAAGTTCTTCCTGCACAATCGGATATGTGTGTTCCGACGCAGGGTATTGACGGCTTTTTACCTCTTTCCGATAAGATTCAATGGCTTGCAAACTCTCTCGCCACACGTTTCCATACTGTTTGACGAATTTCGGGATAGTGCGGCCAGGGGGGAAGTATCCGGACATGTCGACCTGCACAAGAACTTGGCCAGAACATCCGTTGCCTGCCCCAATACCAATGGTTGGAACTGAGAGCTTCTGGGTGATAACACTGGCGATTTCAGCAGGGACAGCCTCGATGACCACAGCGAAACACCCTGCCTCTTGCACTGCGAGTGCATCTTCGAGGACTCCTATGGCGCCTTTAGATGTTTTTCCCTGCACCCTGAACCCCCCTAAAGCATTTTGGCGCTGGGGTGTTAAACCGACATGTGCCAACACAGGAATTCCTGCCTCTACTATCTTTTTAATAGTTGGGGCCATTTCCTTCCCCCCCTCTAGCTTGATGCCTTGAACACGCCCCTCTTTCACGAATCGGATAGCCGTAGCCAGTGCTTGTTCAGGTGAAATCTCATAGGAGCCCATGGGAAGGTCCCCAACCTCGGAAGGGTCAGCTCAAAGCGGCAGGGAAGCACAGGGGTAGCAATTTACAGTAAATGCGGCCTTGGTGGCTCGTGCAACTGATTTACAGTGCAGCAGCATATCATCAACGGTGACCTCGTTCGTGTCTTCCATTCCCAAGGCCACCATTGCCAAGCTGTCTCCCACAAGGATCATATCCATCCCTGCAGCGTCAGCGACATGGGCACTCGGGAAGTCATGAGCGGTCATCATGGCAATGGGATCATTCTTCTTATACATGGATCGAAGAACGCCCATAGTCACTTTCTTTCTGGCTGGGCTAGACGGTATGCCAAGGGGAGAATGTGAACTCCATCTCTGTTGCGCCAGATGTTGAAGTGTTGACGATAAGGGTTTAGCGACCGTTAGATGTAGGGACGTGCTCGATCTCGTGCCCCGATATAGCAATAAGCCACACGACCTTGCCCATGTCGAAGCCATTTGAACGGAAAGAATTGAAAAGTGTCAAAAACTTAAAGAACGGAAGATTTTTTAATCGAGTTTTTCAATGTTGGAAAATCTGACTTCATTCTGTGGTCGTATCTGGGCTTCAATTGTCTTTTATTGCCTCGGTCATGATGGTTTTTGCTGCGTACAACTGAGTCTCCCTAGCGTTGATCCTGGTGTTTAAAGGAACGATAACCCAGGACTTACTCATGTGGCCAGTGCGTTTTGCCTCTGATGGCAGTAAGCTTGTAGATAAAGGACCGAGGCTCTCGGCTGATTGGTAGAAAACGGATGTGGCTGGGTGGCTGCGTTACTGGCTGTGGCTTAAGCATTCCCTTCGTTTAACCTGGGCAGCTCGAAATACACACGTTACCGCATGGGCAATCTCAGAGGCGTCATCAGGGAACTCAAAGCTAGAGCGTCGATAAATCATCGAACGACATTTCCGTGGTAGTCAATTGCCATTGATACAATCTTCAACTCATGAGCCCCGATGCATAGCAATTACGACATCATCGCTATCAACGACAGGACCGCCTGATGCACCTACAACAGATCAATGCGATTAGCAAAAAGTGAAAGCTGTAACCGTCCCCTGTCATTAAGAGAATCGCTATCTAAACATCCCTTTAAACGCGTTTCCGTCGTGGAGTACGACCCTCTCTTCACTCACATATCGTGACTCCGCTCAGCTATAGGATGGGATGTCTGTCTTAGGAAAATCTGAAGAAAACCACTTCAAAATATCAGTTCCACCAAGACGTAATGGGAAGCTCAGAGATAAACCGCTATAGATGATCGTGAAAGCTGGCTGCTCGGCTAGCCTTCTATAGTTTTTGTTGAGAAGGGCCTCGATACCGTCATAAACTGGATGCGAGGGTTTGAATACGAATGCTCGAGGCTTATGCCTATCAATCCCCATAGAAACTCGCTACCATGGTTCGCCGATATAGCCACCACCGATATAGTTGTTATCTGTTTGGCTATTTTCAGCGTGGTCAGCGCGATCGTAGTTGGTGAGGCAGTCGCTAGTCCGGACAAGCGCGCAGCTCTAACCCCGAGAATTGACCGTTCAGCAGAATTGAGATCAGTATTGCTACCATTAGAATCTTGCTGGGAAATTGAACTGTTTTCTTCTGAGGCTACGTCGAGCACAACGAACTTAGGCTCGTTTCGACTAAGCGCATCGAAAGTTGAGCCGGGGCCATCACGATAAATGGCCGAGCTCGTTTTGTTGTTGTCCCTGGGGGGAGAGGCATAACATACACGCGGTAGCTTTTGACGTACTACACTCTCAATAAGCGAATACCCTGGTTGTATGTGAAAAGGGAACGACACCACTCAGCATCGATTTGAAGAAGACTATTTACCCTATTACTTATCCCCGTCCGTGAACCCCAATATGTACGCAGGCCAACATTTGGCTCAGACACATGGCCTGGTGACTCAACCTTTGCCGACATACTCTTCAGGACAGACATCACTGGAACGTGATTCAATGTTTAGATCCTTGTCGAAGACTATGAAATTAGGCTAGATGATCCAACCTTTGCACCCTCGATAAGTCAACGCACTTGAATCTTATCATTTGTGGCTTGTGCCGGTAAGCTTTGATAAGGTCTGCCTAGGTAAGCTACCATCACTGGGGTAAGACTAGATCCGTCTGACCCTCAAGGCCTTAATCAAGCATAGGATAGAGAGCTTTAGAACGCTTAACCGTAGCATTCGTCTCCCGATACGTACAGCTCTCCCATCCTTTGATAACCTTTTGACCCCAGACTGTCTCATTTGGAGCGTAGCATGACTCCCAGACTAGGCCGAGATCCATAGACCATCCCGCTAGCACCCGAGAATTGGTCAGTCCAAAATTATTAAGCGGTTAGAATCTGGGGACGGTCATAGAGTCTAACACCTACGCTCGCTAGTACCGCCTCCACTTGAGCTGCCGCCAAGAGTGAAAGTAATCTTCGTTGTATTGGCTAGATAGCCGTTGAAGCAAGTCGACCACTGCAAATTCCTTCAGTTAACACCATTTCCCTAAGCACTTCTAAATATACCAAGTACTACGGGTAGCGCTTATTACCCGCGTCAAAGTCAACGGCCTATCTCCTAGCTGATGCTAATCTCAAGTACTCGAAAAAGTTTATGGGGATACGGCTCGAAGAAATCAAGTTTAACTTACGTATAGCCTAGGATTCTTTGTTGAGGTTTCAAATATGCCCTGGTAATCGGTGAGAGCAGGGTTTATATCAACATCAAGCTATAAAATCAACAGAGTCAACAACCACTCTTAGCTGACCTAAATAAATAATGCGGTTCATAGAAAGGGAGCACGCTTTAGAGCATACCAAAGTAGCTGAAGAATAGTCCTTGATCATCGGATAGTGCAGCGGATACGTATTCGTCTCATGTTCGACCGCCATCTCGACTTTGGCCCTAAGGCTATGGAGGAGGTTGTTCTTCGTCAAGTTCAGCTTGCCGGTGTGCCAAGTGACGTCCGAGATGGCGAAGCGAACGCCGCCGGCCCAATCCTCGAACTCTACCGTCCCACCGCATCCGACAGTCGAGTTACCGCCAGGGTAGCCATGCGCTGGCGACTCCACCGTGAGCTTGATGGGAGGGAAGCTTGCGGTGATTTTATCCTTGTCTGGTGAGAAGGCGATATCGATACCGCTGACCGCGTTGCAGGTGTATGCGTTCGTAGACACGACAGATACCGAGTGGACTGCGTCTGTGACTGATGCTGTGAGAAGAAGGAGTATGTATCTCATTTTGACAGAGACTTCTTTTCGTCTAGATTCTATAGTAAGGAAAGAGAGATGATGCCCATCATTTCCTGGAATCTTGATTTCTTTAGAATATTTTGTTTCTCGCATATTAGGAGCTTGGCTATGTGGTTCATCCCCAGCAGCCGCCGGCTAATGTGTTTGGGGTAACCATCAATACCCACCGATCTCTCCGGTCATGTAATGTAAAGCATCGTCAAACTTGAACTTTATTGGTAGAGAAAGAGCACATCAAGGCGGGAAGTAGACCGGCCGCTCTCGTCTCATAGATCGGATATTACCCGATAAAAGGGGATTCAAATGAAATTCTTAGACGAGCTAGGAACCAACGGTTTTGGTAAATAATGAGAGCTTTTCTCGAACACAAATACTTCAAGATATAGAGAATAACGTAATGTTGGATTATTGCCTGTAAGAATCGCTTTGATAGGTTTCACAGCACTATGAATTAGTTACTTATGGATGGAGGAAATATTTGCAGCTTAGAGTAGGGCATATTTGTTTGAAGTGGACTGTGGGTTATCCACGGCTAGGCTGCTTTTCAACACAATTCTGAAGGTGTTCTTTTTAATCCTTCTACTCGCTTTTAATTTAATAAATAACATTTCGTGTAATTACGCCCAGCAACAGGGGAATTTGTAAGCAAATGCTACCCAGTTAAAACGTTGCGCAGGACTTCCGAAGGATCTGTCGCTGGTCGGTCCCGAAGCTATACAGGGTTTACTACCTCTACGAATAGGGATAGATGAATTCTACCAAGTCGTTAACTTAAACTTAGATTAGGAAAAAGGCGCCTGGGTTTGTTTCAGGACAGAGAAGACCATTTTGAGTTGGACTCCAATGTTACTATCTGCCTTATTCAAAACTATATCCCAACTTATGTAATCAACTTTTATACCTTTTATAAATGTGAATCGTTATAATGATAATCTTAAAAATGGGCCGATGTAGTGGGTATCTACATGGGATATGGAGTCGCCGAGCCTCAATCCTTTAAGTTCATACGGGATGTTGAGACGTAGATTGTGATCTGGTCCTCATAACCATTCTGCAGACCTAGGACGTATATATTCAATCAGTATACCAGACCATTATCCTAAATAGGACTATGGTCAACCTCCCTATCTGCAATAGCTGTAGTATGCATCTGCCAACCGTGAGGGGGAAAAGGACTTAGCATAGAAGATTTCTTCTCAATTCCAAATACCGTATTATCCCCCTACTGTTATGCGTCAGGTAAAAGTACGTTGTCAAGTAGTTTGCCGCACCACAGAAAACATATCGTATCTCGGCCGTGCTCATCCTTAGGTACTTTCATAGAAAAAACTACTTATACTTCGTACAGCCAACTCCGAAAGCCTTGCTTGGCGCGGGTACTTAATAAGGCACCTCTTACAAGGGTATATGGAAGCATAACTATAGGCAGACATAGCTCGATAGTGTGGAGTGCTTTCAAGACATGCTCCAGCCTTGATGCCAGCAACGGAGCGGCCGGTAGAGCATGTTTTGTCCAGCAGTTCGTGCCTGGCGTTGACAAGATTAATAGCTTGATGCTTGGGGTTGGAAATGCATACATAAGTCGGCGACGATCATGACCAAAGTCTCTCAATATGCGTGTGGTTGCGGATAATCGAGTTTTTTTTTCAAAAATCGCCAAGACTACGAATATGTACTCTCTGAAATTGGCTTACGCTGCGGCGTTGGCACTGCCTGCCGCCCAGGCTGCAGCACCATACTGCCTATCGGGAGAGTCATGTTTCCCCAATGATACGACCTTGAGTACCTTCAATGATACTATCAACGGCGCTCTCATCAAGGTCGTGCCATATGGCGCCGCTTGCTATAAGGCTACCTATGATAGTGACGAGTGTAAGAGACTGGTCGAAATCAAGGGTGACAATGAATTCAGACAGTCACTACCAGGTAAGTTGAGCAGCCGAACGACCTTAGTGTAAAGGTGGGTACTAATATGATACGCAGCTGGTGTGATGTATACCAACCTGGAGCAGATTTCTGAGATGGGGTGTCCACTTCCAGATCCCACGGAAGATGGAGTTGCGCCGGCTGCGATTGAGTCGGAATGTACTCTTGGCAACATGCCATCGTATGTTGTCAATGCAACGAGCACGGCCCAAATCGTGAACGCTATAAAATTTGCAGCAGAGCACAACTTGCGCCTCCGTATCAAGAACGTAAGCACTGATCAAGACTAAATTAGAGACGTTGTACTGACCACCTATTGTTCTTCTAGAGTGGCCATGACTACAGTGGGCGATCGTCAGGTGTCGGTTCCTTGGCAATATGGACTCGTCACCTCACTAGCACTGAAGCCGTCTCTGCTTTCATTCCAGAAGGCTGCAACAATGTAGAAGGCCACGATGTTGTCGTTGCTGGATCTGGGGTGAACGTAGAGGAACTGTACAACTGGGGTGGGGAGAATGGACAGGTCACTATTGGCGGCTACACCACCACTGTTGGCGCCGCTGGAGGGTATATTCTCGGTGGAGGCCTCGGTGAGTCGATCTTACGCGCATTTTTCATTAATAAGCTAACCTTGCTGTGTAGGACCTCTTGTTCCCATATTTGGTTTAGGTGTGGACAGTAGGGTCCCCCTGCATCGTTCTCAGTTGTTGATTTTCTAAGACTCTTCCAGATCTTTTGCAAGTCGAAACAGTCACTGCTGATGGCCAAGTGAAAATTGCCAATGAATGTCAAAACAGTGACTTATTTTGGGCGTTGCGTGGAGGGGGTGGTAAAGCACACCAAGACGCCTAATGTATCATCTCGAATGTTGCACTAATTCATCTGAACAGGTGCCTTCGGGGTTACTACTCGCATCTGGCTGAAGTCCTACCCTGCCCTGGCTGCAGTCAATACAGTTGCTGGCCAAGTCGGTTGCAAAGACTATGAGTCTTACACCAGACTCATCAACAGCCTGGTAGACAATGCGGTCGCTTTGCGTGACAAGGGACATTTTGTAAGTATATCAGTTTGAGTTCAAACCAACACGAGTATTGGCGTCGAGATTCTAACTTATGATAGGGTATTTGGGAGTCTAGTGGTGCTCAGCTCGGCATGGCGCTGGTCAACATCATTCCCTATCAAAGCCAGGCCGATGTCAAAACAGCTAACGAGACTCTCGAAGAGGTCCAGGCAGTGGTAGGTGTGGATGGCTGTACTGCTGCGATTCAAGGAGCTCAGTTCACTGGCCCTGCATCATGGAACGACGCCTACCAGGGGGTTGTCTGGCCGGTTGCCCAACCAGGCAGTAAGGTCGGTATCAACCTCCAAGATCATAGCCGCCTAGTTTCCTACGACGCGATACGTGATGAAGAGAAGAGACAGCTTATCAAGGACTCGATTCTTTCGCTCCCGGCCGAGATTCCGTTTATTTGGCAAAACAGTATGTTCCTTTAATATGGCCTACCCCTGCTAGGACAAGGAATGAGGCTCACCAATTGCAGATTGCGGTAATGAGGTGACAAGTGTAGCCGGAGACACTGTAAGTTGCCCTTCAGCCAACTTCAAAAATTCTTAATCACGGTATTGACTGTCCAACAGACCTCGGTACATCCAGACTGGCGTAATGCTTTCGCCTTCATCAACGTCCCGTGAGTGCAACATGTTGAAGAAAGACTACACTAGCTGTCAGGACACAATTAACACATATATAGAATTTTTGGCCCTTGGAGCGGCACGACAGCTGAACAAAACGCCACATCAGCGGATACCGATCGCAACATTACTTCCGCCTATGGAACCACGCAATACTACAACGAGCAGTACGACAGCACCAACTGGCAGCTGGACTTCTTCGGATCAAATTATGAGCGGCTCTTAAAGATCAAGAACAGTGTTGATCCAAACAGAGTTTTCAATTGCCCGTTATGTGTCGGAAGTGAGGACGGATACTAGAGGATGGCGAAGCTGACCAGATTCAAGGGGGTCCGCGGCGTGTAAATGGGAAAATTATAAGGCGATTCCAGCCGGGATCTGATTATGTCAATTGAACCTCTGGTTCTGCTCTGGTAGGAAGTGGTCGCTTGGTACTCCGTATGTACGAAGGTACTTTGGAATGATCTGCAGGCTTGGCAGGAGTAAGCTTGCCCACGGGGCGGTGACGTCGAGATAGCCCACGAGAAGCAATGCTATGACGTCACATCTTAATTGAGAATATAAAGGAATCACCCTAACCACTGGCAACCAGCATCCGTAAACAATTCGCTGCTCATCGGAAATAATCCACTATTGCCTCACACTATCAAAGAAAAATCTATCAAACAAGCCTTAGTCTCAAACGCCAATTTCAACATGCCTCTCGAAAACAACAACGACAAGGGTGTTACAGGCGCCGCCAAGTTCGTCACTAGCACAGTAGGCAACGTTGCTGGAGGCGTTGGCCGGACGGTGGGCAATGTCACCGGTGCCGCTGGTCGAGGCCTTGGGGACACCATCACGAGTGCTACGGGGTCGACCGGCAAACCTGTCGGCGACGCGATCGGTAACGTCGGCAGTGGCATTCAGGACGGTGCCAACAGTGTCGCGAAGGGCGTGGAGAATGCTGGTCAATGGAAGTCGTAGATGTTACACGACATCAGGAACAAATGATTAGGAGAGCGTTTGATACTTGCGATACCCCTTTACAATTACGCATGGAGGTTTTTACGCTCCGAACGGCAGGGAGTGCCTGATTATGTCGCTAGGGTAAAATAGTAACATGACAGCATAAGATACCGAGCTGTATTGTTTTCATTCGAGCCACTTTGTTTTATCAAGATTATGAGTGCATGATCCTAGCTCGTAGCACCCCTTTCTATCTACGGGCACGAACGCCTATTTATTCGGAAGTCGCCGAAGCTAAATGACTGCTGCCGGGAATATCCGTCTCCGGGACACGATTGGTATCGACACCAGGCTAGAGCGATCTATCCGATTAGCACTTTAAGACTGGAACGTTTTCTCTCATACTCATCATATCAGATATAATAACTTGTAGAACACTTATAGGCCAAGCGAAACTGTTTTCTCACAATGGCATTCTCTGCCTATGATGCCGACCCTGTAGCTCTTCTCAAAGCTCTCCTCGCCACTATCGAGGCTGATATTATCCCGTTGACCTCCAAGGGTGTTTCTTCAGGCAGTAAACTTTTCGGGGCCGCAATCCTCTCAAAAGCTGGCCTGGTGCCTCTAACCGTGTCGACGAACAACGAGGTCGCGTCGCCACTTCTGCATGGCGAAATCAACTGCATCCAGCAGTTCTTCGCACAAACATCCTTTCCAGACCCGTTGGACGCGAGCAAGCCCGCCGCGTCTTCACAGCGTCCCAATCCGCGGGATTGCGTGTTCCTGGCGACGCATGAGCCGTGCAGCCTGTGCCTCTCAGGCATCACATGGAGCGGGTTCGACAACTTCTTCTACCTGTTCACGTATGAAGATAGCCGCGATCTGTTCTCCATCCCGTACGACATTGAGATCCTGCAAGAGGTCTTCAGGGTCCCTGCTGTTTTGGCATCATCTGGCTCAGGCGAGATTGATAGGGAAGAAGACTTGGAGGCGAGACAACTGTATAACCGACGGAACAAATTCTTTACAGCGCGAAGCTTCGAGGACCTAGTCGGGGAGATTTCCGAGAAGACCGGGGAAGTAGAGGCCACGAAATGGAGTGACGAGGTTAGGAGGGTGAAGGCGCTGTATAACGAGTTGAGCGACACGTATCAGAAAGGTACTAAGGGCGGGACTGAAAGCGCGAGCTTTTGGAAATGACGAGTGCCAAAGAATTTGGCTAGATGGTGTAGAGCTAGCAAAGAAACGTTGAATAGTCATGTCATTCCCGAAAGTGTAAGTAAGGTTGGAGTTATAATACTTGAACCTGTGCTATCCTCCATCTTTTTGTATTAGCTGAGACGTTTATGGGGGCCTGTTTAGAAGAACAGGAAGAAAAGGTGATGTCACGGAACAGAACTGCAGCTCTAAGCCACGACACTACCAAAAGGTAGAATGTTGTCAAGTCGGAGGCTTGACCATCTGCAGTTACTTATATAGTTGGAGCCGTGACAGGTGACCAGCACGCAATGTCCAGACGAAAGCTATGTAACGACATAGTTCGCATATAGCTTAACTCTACTAGTTTCCAGTTGAGATATTAAGATTTGATCAATTTGTGGGTGTTCTCAGTAATAGCCATGTATGATGCAAAGTACTTTGTATAGAAAGTTCGATCTGCATAAAATAAGCCATCACATGTCACAACTAGTAATGGCACATATATTTGTCGCCTACAAAGTCAACATTCTATTTCTTTCTACACCCTTATTCATGCTGGGATGCGAAACGCAAAATACCAAACAAAACGCCATAACACCAAAAGATTTGCGCCGAACGCCGCAGTTGTATCTTTTCCAAGTCCCTAAACACCGCATCAAGAGGGACCTGACCTATACCATGGATAATCTTCGAATCCGTTTGCCAAATCCCCGAAGCATCGACGAATCGACGGTTTATGCCGTAGGCGCGGTGTTACAAACCATAAAAACCCCGCACTCGACGCACCATGATCAAGAATCTGCTGTACATAGTCTAAGTTGTCAATGAACGTGTTATAGAGGCTTTTGCGCAACAAAGAGTCGCGAGTCTTACCTCGAGTAGGGGGTTCGTGACACGTGATGTGTATTAGAGGAGCTTCAGCCACTGGTGCGCAGTTGCGGTTGTCTTCGCACAATTATTCGACTGTGTCTTGTCGTCAACTCGGGGCGTTGTGTTCACGGTATCACATAGCTGATGACCCCTACAAACAGGGGCTAGCCACAAGAACTTAGGGGGTGAAATTTTGCCGTCGTCGAGTAGAATTTTAGAAGCGGTAGATGGGGCTCCGCAACCGCCTACGGCGGCCACGGTAGATAAGTCTAGAGAGTCTTGGTTTGCTTGCATTTTTATTGCGTAGAAGCGCGAGACAATTTCCTCATGCGGAGATGCGAGAATCGTCGGCTATGACAAGATCGTAAGGTTGTGGTTTCTTCCCTTGGTTGGCTTGTAGTGACAGTCGTGAAGGAAATGGAAATCTCAACGTTATAATAGATTGATTGGACGAGCATCGAACATCCCCCTGGTAACTAAGTAGTACCTTCTCAACAATGTTCAGAGGTGGAATAAACATTGGCCAGGGCTTTAAAGTTCACAAGGCTAAGCCGAATAAACACACGAAACGATGCAGACTGGCTCTGGATAATTCAAGCAATTTTGGGAGTACACGAGGTTCTCCTTTAGGGGTATTGTTTCTTCTCTTTATCTTGATCCTATCCTAACCAATCCGTTGCCCATTCTACCGGAAGTTCTGGCTTCTCCATTGATCGTCCAGACAGATATGTGGTGCGGTATCTTCTGAACAGGACCCTCCTGCAATTCCACTCAGTTTCCTCGAACCTTCTTTCGGTTGGGTAGTAGTAGTAGTAGCCCCTGAACTTGATTTTGAGCGCGATGACTTTACGCAGGATGCGTCGGAATGACCTAATATTTGATGCAATAACTGCTGGCTTGAAAGCTTGCGTTCTTTACCACCTTCTGGAGGGATTCCCATCCATGAGGGAGGGGCTGGATGATCGCGATGATTGGTCTCAGTCGTCTGATCTAAAAGAGGTAAGAAACTGTAACGACGTAATCCATCGAGTAGATTCTCCTTTAAGTCTTGTTGCTGATTATTTGATTCTCTTGCTTTAATTCTTCTATGTGATGCGACTCCAATCGAGCGTCCCAGCTTTTGTCGATGGTCACGATTGCTCTCCTCGGTCTGAGGTGGGCATTGATCTCTGCTCCCCTGAATAGACAGGTCATAGTTGTCTAGGAAAGGGGAACAATTCGGACATGTTGGAGTTGTTCGAGGATCCTCCTCTAAAATTGAGAGCGGAGTATGCAGACAAACTCCGCTGTGTGCGTCGACACCACGATGATAGAGATCTGGGATGGCTTCCTGATGCTGAGTTCGCTGGTGATTATCTGTTACATCGAGTAAACCTAATGGTGTCAACCAATCATTCGTGCAAGACCTCGATATAAGCCTGGGAAAAGAAGTTATTGGAGTTGCAGCGGCCCGAATTAATCCATTTTTAGGCAGCAATTGGGAGTTCGGTTCGGATGTTGAACGTTGTCCAGGCTGCTGAGGGCTTCTCCTAGAGGAATCAAAAGCATGGAATGATGAATTAGTACCAAAACTGACCCTTTGCCCATTTAGAGGCGGTTGTGGCCAGGAGAGGTGACGATTTGGAGAGCTGTGTCGAGGAAAATACATCGAAGGCTTCAGTGACTCTATGTCGAGAATATCGCTGTTACCGTAATCGTCATGGATATCGTCCTGGCATGAAGCGTCCGAAAATGATTCCTAGTTGATTTCCGTGATACTTTGGCGCGAAACTGTATAAGATCAGGTGTCAGTATTTAACAAAACTTCCATTTGGGTTTGGAAGGATATGGTGAGACGGGGCCTAGAACAACAATGGAAGGAAAAAGGATCCTGTTTTATCATACCGTAGGTTGTTACCTCCGTTGGACTTGGATGTCTGAGTACCTCCATGCTATCAGCCCAACTGAAGCAAGGCCGAGGTAAACAAATGGTGGTAGCGGGATCTACGACAGTGGATGCGCCTAGGATGATATTTTGAGGGCTAAGAGTTGGCTTTGCAGGTGTGCTGTTGGGAAAGAGAAGTGATTGACAATTTGGCTGAATGTTATCGTCTTGAAATTTGCACATGCCGGCAATAATAATATCAAGTAGTCCAACGACTTCGTCGTTGGTAATTAAAAATTGATCCTCTCGTAATGCTGTCGTTTGTGCATCGAAATAGGAACTATCTCGTAGGGCCTGAGATGGCGACATCGGCATACTGTTCTCAGTGGCTATCGGCATAGCTGGCTTCTCAGAACTGTCTCTATGTTGTCTTGTAGACAAATAACACCGGACGTTGCGCAAAATGTCATTAATCTCTTGTTGGCTTATATGGCCGTCAAGTTGTGCTCGGGTCAAATGGGGTAGATGACCGTGGTAAGCAATATCTGCCTCGGCGGGCAGCTTCCGGCCCCTGGGTTGATTGGATTGGTTACGATGAGAAGTTGTGTCGAAACGATGATGGTTGGGAGAATGGTCGTGTGGATCGGCCAAGGATTCCAGTCCAGGAGATTCTCCTCGAGAGTAGGGCAGCATTGATTCTGCTGGAGGCAGACAGACTGATACTAGAGGTTCTGAAGGCCGCTTGATCGAGTTAGCATCTTCCGCGAGTTGGTCATGTTCCTGTGACGCAAAAACACTCATGAGCCGACTGGCGGGTTGACTCGAAAAAGCGCTGAAGAACCCATCATCCTCCAAGCTTGCAAAGGAAGTGCGATGTAATGAAAGGTATTGCGCCATGACAATGGAGTGTTGATTCGAATTCCACTTTCATATCCCAAACCCGGAGGCGGTTTGCTAGATATCCTCTGGCTTTTAGCTTAGGTACAAATAGCGATATCAATTTGAATCGTATAGGTAAGAGATGTGGGAGAGAGGTTCATAGCCTACCTGCATGTAGTAAGAGAAACTTGAATGTCATGTACGACCTTGTATGTAATAGAACGGGCACATCAAACGGACTTGCCGGCACCTAACTTAACATATACCTGCCGATCTGAGTACCCCTGAGGTCCAAGTCAAGGCAAGTGGTACAACCAGTATCATGGAGTAAAGAAAGAACAAGCTTAGATGGCACTTACCTAAAATAATTATGCTCTCAAGGGAAAGAAATTGCGCTCTTGCACATGCGCAATCCCCCTTTTTTTGGGCTAAGAATTTATTGTATGTACTAGATTATTCGTCGAGAGGTTGGCGAAAGTCGGCCATGATTCTCAACGCTGAAACGCTTACAATTATAATAAATCGAGGTCTGGGATAGTTCGATAAAGCATCCAATATCAACAATGAACCGAATAAAAACTCAAATACCAGCGTTTCTATACTTCTACGAGGTAAAATGCCTTCAGTCATTCAAGTAATATTAATTTTCATCCAAAAGGGAGTACGATACACGCTACCAGGGTGTTTTGAGCTGAAAAATAGCTCACTGATTTGCTCCCTGCCACATGGACTCTCCACGTAATTAACATGGCTCAAGTAATATTGTTTGATAATATATGTGCACGGGGGATACGGTGACTGAGACTTGCGTTGCGCGCTTGGCCCTTTCTCGAGTGAAGAGTTTATTCAATAGTGTGGATTTGGATTTCTTGAGAAAAAAAAAAAAAAAAAGGTACGAGGCGTCGGGGACAAGAACCATGCAATAGTCTTGGTGCGAATTAAGAATCTGACATAGACGGGTGAGCATTGATATCAAATGGACGTTTGATGGCGGAAGTACTATAAAGCGGTAGGCTTGTGTGGCAATATGTTCGTATTAGTTATCTGAATAAAGATATAGGCGACCAAAGGGTTCTGAAGGGTATCATAGTCGAAAGCGTATAAGAGAGTGGGGATCCATCATTCATGACAAAACAAACAAAAACAGAAGATATATCACCTCATGTGCTTGGATTCCTAAGCTTTGTATACGGATATAGTATACTGCGCCTTCAATGCACGATAAGAAACGGATATTAGAAAGGGGTTATGAGTTAGGACGGGGTGCGTCAAATAGGTAACATCATGTAGAATTTGTTGATCGCCGCCAGATCATGAACGCAGCTACTGCCGCACAAGTGGTTGCCCCTAGCGCAAGGTAGAGGCTCGTCCTGTCTGGCGGCGGCTCGTCGCTCTTGGGAAATGCGGTACTTGGATTGGTGGCTGCCTCGGCTAGGGCAACAAAAAGTTCTCCAATGCTATCCCATCTGACACTAACATGAACTGGCGTTCCCATCAAGAGACGTGACGTATATTGATCGGGCTGCAGCTCACATCGCTGTGTTGTCTTGTCTCTGTCAGCTTTTAATGCTGTATAGATGGATGGTAGATCATCTAGTTGTGGGTATCGCTTTCGAAGTTCGACAATGTGTGAAAAGGAATCTGGGTCTGAGGAGTCATATGAATAACAAATGAGATCGCATGCATCTAACTTGGCTTGGTTCTCTAATATGGCGGGCTCTAACTCGCCAAGTTCCTCTAGTATCAGGTAGCACTGCTTTCCTCCCGGAAGTTCAACACTATTAACCGCTCTGCGAGGCTTAATGGTAGGATGATATAGGCCGTCAAATGGCCGATTGAGAAAAGAGTCAAGCAATGACGATTTACCGGCCCCGGCTGCGCCAACGATGTAGCATAGAACTACGTTACGTTCCACCTTACCAGGGCGCCTCCGCCTCTTGCGTGGTCGCGTCACCTTCAACGCCGATGTGAGTGAGTCTCGGGGAGTTGGTGGTTCAAAACCTAGATAGGCAAGATACTCCAATGTCGTCTTGGGTTCTAGGAAGGTGGTCATGCTCCACTGGGCAAGCCAGCCTTGTAGTGTGATAAAACCAGCCTCATTGCGAACAGTCGAGGATGGGAACGACGCCTCAATCCATGACTGGGGGGGTCCCGGGGTAGGGGCAAATAGCGCCTCAAGCTCCTGATCGTTCAGACCACCGTCATTATCTTTGTCAAACAACAGGAACAGATCCATGAAGAATCGGTACCCCGCTGGACTGAGCTCGGCGGAGGCATATTCCGGCACATCAAGCCTAGGATGGATGAAGCTGTCCGCTAAGCTCAAGCTATCGGTATAGTGATAGTTGCGCAATATTACCCAAATGGTCTCATGGCGCCCCTTTTCTGCATACATCTTGTTCAGCTGGAGAAAGCCCTTCATACTGACGCCTTTCTCGATATCAGAACCAGGAACTGACTTAGAAATCGAGAGCTTGATATTATCGAGATCTTCGGGAGTCAGAGGCTTATCGAAGCATTTGGCCTGGAAATCTTGAATTTCATCGTCATTCAAATAGCCATCTTGGTCCTTGTCGCAGAGGTAAAATACTCTTTTAAGAGCTAATACACATGCCGGTTTGAGACAACCTTCTTTGTAATCGAAGAGCGGCGCGATAGGATGTGTGACGGCTTTCTGACACAAGAAGAAAGTTTCGTTGACGTTGGAGTGCTCTCGCGCGCTCGCGCGTATGCAAGAATCAATTTCGCGGAATTCGCTCATGACGGGTAGCATTTCCTCCTCAACAACCTGGGATGTTGGGTTCTCAGTCAGATCAGATTTATTGGCGCATAGTACAACAGGAACATTGACTCCGAGCGAGCGGAAGTACGGCATCCAGAAAAGAGCAACGCGCTCATAGCTGTAGTGGTCGGAATAGACTAGGAGGATGACATTGGACTTGCGAATTTCCTTCCTGAGGGTGGTTCGGTCTTGTGGCCGTGCGGACGTGTCAACGATTGTAGTGGTAACATTTTCGGGGGTACCGATGCTCGGGGGGATCGTGATCTGGGGCAGGACTGGCTGGATCTTGTTGCTAACGAAGACATCCTTGACGAGCGATGCGATGAGACTCGACTTGCCGGTGCCCTCGTCGCCGCAGACGCAGATGCGGACTAATGTACTTTTGTCAGCACGAAGCGGATACGGTCAAGGCTGGCGCAAAGGACCGGGGGCGGCGACGGAGCGCACCTGTGGCCATACTGACGCAACTCTATGGCGGCGTCAAGGTCCCTCCTTTATTATAATGCCATCACCAGGGGTTCGAGAGTAGTTGGGTATCCAAAAAAAGAAAAAGAAAAAAGGCGCTACTACTGTAAGCGAGTCGACGCGCCTGAAGGGGGATATGATAACGATGCCGAAGCCAGAGACGATCAGAAGCGACTGACAGGTAGGCGATAGGATGGCAAGTCGTGGTATATGATGTTATTATTTGGGTTGGATTTGAGGAACTCGGGATAGAGCTGATTGGAATGGAGACTTTCCGATTAGCTGGGTTTGGAGGAGACAGCCGACTTTCCATTAGCTTATTGGGCCATAACACGGTAGCGCCTGGGGCTCTCCTTCTCCAACCTCCTTTTCTACAGTACTGTTCGTCCTCCCACCGACGTCATGTCGATAAATTACGGCATGAAGGTAGGCAAACTGGCACTATAGGCTTGAACCGTAACCTTTTAGGTACCTTAGGTACCTGTAGTATGTCTATTGAACGAAGCGCCAATGAATCCTCTAGTTATAACATCATAATACCGGTTTTATGATCAACAGTGCCCCTCATCGTAGGTACCTAGTCAGCACCTAAATTAAATATTCAGGCTGCAAGCATGCATATTGACGTCCTAAGTAAATAGGTACCCCACAGCAGCACCCCAGCCCGTTGACAGCAGGGCGAACCCCTGTTACATAACTGTAAGTCTGATATTGGGGTAGTCTGCGCACTCCTTCAGCAAGGATGCAAGACAAGCAAGCGATCGCGCATTCAGCCCTTCCTCAAACTCCCCTTATACGCTCACTACCCCAACTCTCGGCAGCTTTGCTTGAGTGCGGCTATCATGGAAGCCTAACTGTAGTTCGCTACCAACCGTCGCATATGTACGTTTTTGTTCGTTCTGGATAGGTCCTATTGGACTATTGGCGCCGCGCCGCGATAGGGTAGACAGAAGGGCCGAAATAAATGCTATCCTCGGCAACGCTTTAAAATCCACGCTTCGCCCATCGTCGACTTTCTTCAATTGTCTGTAGTAATAATGTTGTAAGGACCCCCGATCGGTGAGCGTTTCGCTCTCTTATCTATCCTCCGCGACGCTTGCTCGATCCCGACGATACGATCGCTAACCACGGCGCTCTCGTTGCTTGGCACGTACAGTGTGCTACCACCTCCGCCGAGATATCCCACTCAGGCGGCATACAATGCTGCTGTCGCCGCCGGCCATGTGGCCCCAATGATCGAGACCAACAATATATTATCCACGCCTGAAGACCAGTTTCTTGTTGGAGAGGGTACGCGCCCTTCCGCCTTCCGCCTCCTGCCTCCTGCCTCCTGCCAGACGGGCCATCTTCTTGAACCCGGCGCTGAAGCTCTGCATTAGGAACATACGTGCTCAAAGAAGACTTACTCCTCGCAACACCTCCGCCTCACCCTTCAGAAGCCCCCGTGATCAATCCGAACCCTCTCGCCACAAATCCTCAACCGGCCACTGCCGGCACCAGGGTCTCCCTCCTAAGTCTTGAATCGCGGCGGCCACCTCCTGCTTTCTACAGACTTGCAGCAACAGCAGCTCTACCCGGCAGCATAGCCGAGCATCCTAACGAATGGAGACTTTCCAACGATGCCAAACTTAGTAGCGATGGAGAGGGTCGGGGAACCTCAGTCAGCGATGTTGGCGGCCCAAACTCAGCAACAGCCGTTTCTGCCCCAGCATTCGGCGACGGGAATGCGCTCCTCGCCCCTGAGAGGTTCAAGGACCCAAACAAGCGCCGCAAGCCGAAAAATAACATGACAAAAAGCAATTCATCGTTCATCTCGCGCGTCATCATCAACGAGGCATTTTCTAAGAAGATGGCAGACAGACCAAACGACGGAGTCTTCGCATTCGCGAACATCAATCGTGCTTTCCAATGGCTCGACTTTTCATCCCCCACGAAGGCAGACTACCTAACCAAAATCCTATTCACCAAGGCTCACTGCCTCAGTCATGATGTCAACTTGGTAACGAAAAGCCCCAGCCACTTGGATATCATCATGGGGTTCTCCACAGGCGAGATTATTTGGTGGGAAGCGATGTCTCAGCGATATACAAGACTGAATAAGAACGTAAGTAGTGTGAGCCTATAGCCACCGGCTCTTATTAACCGTATTGCCCAGGGTGTTATCAACAAGACCCCAGTATCGCAGATACGCTGGATTCCAGGTGCCGAGAATCTCTTCCTCGCTGCACATATGGATGGTTCGTTAGTTGTCTACGACAAGGAGAAAGAAGACGCTATTTTTAACCCGGAAGAGGAGGAAATCCAGCCAAATGGTGAAAGCACGCCTCCAAATATTAAGCCCTCTGACAAAATATCAATATTGAAGTCGGTCCATTCGAAGAACCAGAAAACCAACCCAGTTGCTATATGGAAACTTTCAAATCAACGAATCAACGCATTCAATTTCTCGCCGGATAATCGTCATCTAGCTGTCGTTTCAGAGGATGGGACAATGCGGATCATTGACTATCTCAAGGAAGAGTAAGTAATATTTCTTTCGCACAGCGTGTGTGAAGCGAATACTGACATCGAGCGTGGCAGATTACTGGGCCTATATAATGCATACTATGGTGGATTTACTTGCGTTTGCTGGTCTCCAGATGGTAAATATGTTCTAACGGGAGGACAAGACGACTTGATTTCAATTTGGTACCCCCAAGAAACCACACTTATAGCACGGTGCCAGGGACACCAATCATGGGTCACCTCAGTTGCTTTCGACCCGTGGAGGTGCGACGAGAAGAATTACCGCTTTGGTAGTGTAGGTGAAGACTGCCGATTGTGTTTATGGGATTTTAATGTAGGAATGTTGCATAAGCCAAAAATTGTGAGTCTATCTGTGCCGATGATTACGTATATCTGCTTAACCTTTAGTCGTCGCACCGACAACGCGGCTCAGTTTCGTCCCGTGTCCCGACCTTGCACCGAGCCGAAACCCAGGGCGGGTCAACAATATCGGTCATAGACGGCGACGAAGAAAAAATAAGTATCAACTATCCAGTTGAGCCGCGGTCCAATGTCGCAATACTACCTCCAGTATTGACTAAGATAGCCGACAAGGATCCACTGAGCTGGATAACGTTCACTGAAGAGTCTATAATGACCAGCTGCAAGACCGGTGAGCTTAATCTATGATTGAAGCATGAACTATACTAATGACAGTGTATATAGGTCATATTAGAACCTGGAGTCGACCGTCAGATTCTCTTACTCAAACAAATAGTGACAATGGTACGCCAGACGTTATGTAGGTACTATTAGACTTGATGTCTAGTAATATCTACCTACTAGTTGGTAAGGCGTGCAAGGTTCATAGTCATCCTTACGGGTTGTATTGTAGTACGTGTTATCCTGGGCATTGGCGAGGCAGTGGAAGAATTGACATGTGATGGGTTGTGATCATAACCGTCCTTTATACCTTCTTACATCCCTATACAATAAACATGTCACAATAATATTCCGGTTCCTGAATTTTCTGTTGCGTGGTGAAAGCCTAGAATCAGCCCAGGGGTGTATCCATAAATATCATCGATGATGCCCTACCAGAAAGACATGTCTTTCAAACACCATGCTGACTAGCAGTGACGCTATATAGCTAGTCTGTGGTCATGGCGCCCTATATACGCGGCGAGTTCGTGTATGGGTGCGGACCTTAAGCAATGGGCTCGCGATATCGAGTGCGTAATAGATTGCAAAACAAAACGTTGCTATCTATTATGCAGCGCCAAGCGAATCAAGCGACAGCATTACGACGGCGACTTCTTGAAGAGTCTTCCCTTTCTCTTGCTCAGTTTTTACCTATCTTATACCCACAGTAAACGCAAGCCTGTGATGACCCCCACGTAGGATTGCAACAGTTGAATATCAACAAAATGATGTGTTGTTGAAGACCCTTGCAAGGTGGATGGGACAATCCTCTATTATCTGTCTGCTAGACGACCCACACGTTATGGTTCATCAGGGTTTTCTATCATCCTAGCTTATTAGACGGAGACCTTTGAGCTGATAATTTGCCCCCCGGGCGCGCATTATTGAAGGCCCTTTCTGCAAATTTTGATATTGGTCCCGGACCAATGGTCTGGGCCGTTAAGATTTTGAAAGGGCGGAGACCCGTGTTCAAGGTTACGGTGAAAAATATATCTCATGAACTATCAGGACTCGGCCCTTTTCACCTTAGGTCCATGACGAGATTTCACACCGCTTGGAGAGCTCTGCTAGAAGCTGAAAATTTTTAATCTCGTCTATTGGATACGGGTAAGAGATGAGGCTCTCGTGTCTCTGAAAGCTTAAAAAGCTTCTTCATGACTAGTATCCATGATCAAAATATGTGGATATTGAGCGGGATAGGACCGACCGGCAGTGAATTTTAGTGCGTTCCACTTACATCCCGTTCTTATCCCAGCCTGTTCAAATGTTAGTTTTCTCTTCTCTTCAGGGATCTGATGTTTACTTCCACCAATTGGCCCGCATAGATTAACACTAGGAGCAGGAGTAGATAGCTTCAGCACGATACGGGATGATCCTCTACTCACTAGCAACTTCAAGGCTGAAGCTTGATAAGTACACTTTAGGTAAGGCACCACATAACGAGGTTTAGCCTCTTGAACCAACTAATAACAAGACATTGCCTTATCTTTGTGATGCCAAGTTCTTATTCTTATTGGCTGAAAGGAGAAGAGTCTTGCTAGTCCAGGCAATTGTTCCCCCAATACGCACGCCTATACTAGAACACTGTCTAGCTTCTTAAATCTGAAGTTGAGTCACCGTCTCTATCTGGTTACAGTACGGTGTAGCAGCGAATCGGAATTGAAAATTGAACCTAATGGCCAAAATTCGGCATTTTCCGGTTTGGCTGAAGGCCAATAATATGAGACAATTACCTGGATTCAGAGCTTGAGTCTTTATTTACGCATAATATCGGGAATTTGAGCGGCTTTTAGTCTCTTAAAACGCGCGATCTCCCGGTAGTACCATGATCGGCCCATTTTGGCATCCGCAATCATACGGCGCTTTGCGGTCGCCAGTCCATCAATCCACTCAATAAATGCGGCCGGTTCCCGTAAATGTTCGATATGGGAACAACAACTGCAGCGCGACGTCCAAGCCTTGATGCCTATTAGAATGCGACATTACCCCGAGATCAAGCTCGTAAGCTGCATTGTGGCTGTACATACTACGTAGATATATATCCGGAGGAGTGCGGAGCAGCTGAGTATGGCTGACATGAGCGCCGGCATACCTAATTGGCTTCTTGCAAGACTACCTAACCTACGTATACAGTCCGTATACAAGCAGGCAAGGAGTTAGGTGCTCAGAAAGGGACTAATAAAAAGAGCCTATCGGTACCTGACTTAGATACTTTAGCTAAAGAATAAGCCAGATAGATAAAAAGTTGACCTCTCTGTTACGGATCCGTATAGCTAGGTTTAATAATAGTCCGCATCATTCCAGATTCTGCATGTAGGGACGGGAGCAACTAAATTTGGACTAACTAACTAATGTACATTAGTATTACATGTACATATCATCATATGTGCATATAATTCATCTGCTTTCTCAGCCTACCTAGATTGCGCAATGCGCACACCTTGGCGTATCCACAACGGAACAGTTTTATCATTGATTCCGCCACAGCTGAAGTGTGTAAGTATGCGATAATAAAATGGGAGAACAGGTCTGAACAGGACATCGAGGCTTAAATCTGTAACCCCTTCAAGCCTTGTTGGCCTTAGCTAACCTGTCTAAGGAAACCCGACACCAGGTCCACCGGGTCCAAGTTACCCCTGCATTTGGCCGCATTTGGTCGCCCACTGACAATCGACATAGGCCTTTGCGCGTGGTGGTAGATCAACTGACCATCATTTGCTTGGCAACTAACCTAATCTAGGTGTGGGGGGGTGTGTACGAAAACTCATCCGACTGAAATATCAGTCAACTGAAATAAAAAAAATCCATGAGTACTCGTACTAAATATGCTAATATATTTCAAAAGAAAAAACACATGAGTACTCATTAACTACTTAGCAAGTACTTATATACAAATCTGCTTAAAGTAAAATAAAGCTTTAAATATATATATATATTATATTTATAGCTTATATATTATGTTTAAATATTTTATAGCAATAAATCTTTTTAAAATTTAATTTTAAATTTTTTTTTTATAAGTACTCTTTAGTTTTTTATTACGAGTACTCATAGAATTATTTTTTATTTTAGTTAACTGAAGTATTTCAGTCGGACGATTTAGGTATACACCACCCCCACATCCAAATTAGGTTAGCTGCCAAGCAAATGATGGTCGGTTGATCTATAGTCACCTTTGCGCTCTTCCCGATACTATGTAATCATGAACGATGGCTCCGGATGTCGCCGTTCGGCAATTTTCCGTGACTTAGGTAGACTATTGTACTTAGTAGCGATAACTAGCAGTATTTCTGGTAGTATGTAGGATGGGTAAGACGGCAGGCCGGCTGTTAGCGCCCATTATTTTTTTGCTTCGAGCCGGTGTTGTATTAAGTGGCTCCCCGAAGACGGCGTTATTGTTGGTCACGCTACTACTTGGTATCAGTTGCGCGTTGTTTCATATCTGTGACTGCTCTTTGAGTTCTGATTTTATCTAAGATACCCGGTCGCAGATTCTTAGATTTCCACTATTAAAAGCCAAAGCGAATATAGGGAATACTTTCCCGGGGTCACGTTTGCATACTGCATTCAAGTTTCCAACTCCTTACTGCACTCGTAGTAGCATTTCGGTACCCTCCATGCGCAACGGCTTACAGCGACACAGTCATCCTATCTGTAAATAACATACTAGCCGACGCCAACCCTGCTTTGCGACAGGTTCGGCTGAGTTGGATATCGAGGAATCAATTCCAGATCCACTCAGCTCAGCTACACTTTTTAATCGACGACAGCTTTCGCTTTCCTCGTTCGTTTACTCTTTCTATTCTTCTTATTACTTTTAAACAAGAAAAAAAAAGTCGATGCGCTCTTTTTTATCTTCATCCTAAAAGGGGTCATATTTCTTTGCCATCAACAACACCCTGATCGGTCGGTATCGCCGCTGCAGGCTGTTCGCCCCTCCAAAGTGCGATCTGGTTGTTCGCCATCGCCAAATCCTACTTCTTTTGCTTCCATAGGCGCAATTTTAACCGCATGACTCGCCTCACTACCACAGGTCCCGTGATCTGTTGGTAGGTCAACTGCTCTGCTCGCTTAAAATATTACATAGCAGCGTTTTACTCCGCATCTCCTCATCTTTAAACATACACCACGACAAAAATGCCTTTCAACCCTTTCGCCTCGGCCACTGGCCGTCACTGTTCCCTATTTGAAATACGGTTAGTTCAAAGCTCCCATAGGAGTATTATGGTAATGATGATGTTAGCTGACTCGCGTAGGCTTGATAACGACTTCATCGTGCTTCGCGGGAATGATCACGAGGCATCTGGCCAGCCCTTGAAAGGCGTAGTTGTTCTATGCCTGAGAGAGTCTCTAAAAGTGGAGGATATCCATCTACGACTGACAGGTCACTGCCGGATAGCCTGGTTGGACGGCAGGCATACTCCATCAGGCATCCATAATCAGAAAATAGACCGAACAACTGCTGTCATGACACATAATTGGAAGCCTTTCGTTGGGGACACAGCCCATCACACTGTTCTTGCCCCAGGGAATTACGAGTGGCCGTTTGAGTTTATGCTTCCAGGAGACACAGCCGAGAGCGTTGAGGGCCTGTACCAAACAGGCATCACTTATGCTCTCAAAGCGACGGTCTCTCGTGGCAAGTTACTGAAGAATTTACATGCCACTAAGCGACTACGAATCATTCGAACCCTGGGACCTTCAGCTTTGGAATTGAACCACGCTATGAGCGTCGAGAACGTATGGACGAACAAAATAGAATATGCTGTCGTCATTCCTCAAAAAGCCGTTGTATTTGGCACCAGCGTCCCCCTCGAGATGCGCTTCAGCCCGCTATTAAAAGGCTTAGAGATGGGTAATATTGTGGTGAAGATGTTCGAGTCGCAAGAGTTTACGGTATCCGGACCAGGGATTCCCATGAGAACACACAAAAACGACCGCGAGGTGATGACTTGGGCGCTGGAAGTGACGCGGGAAAAGCACTGGAGGGACGTAATCGAAGAAACCGGGCAAGAGGGATGGGTGGTTAACCACGAACTAGCATTGCCGAAGAAGCTCAATAGCTGCATTCAAGATTGCACTGTTCAGGGAATTAAGATCAGACACAAACTGAAACTGACCGTTGCGCTCAACAATCCAGATGGTCACGTTTCCGAGGTATGTCCCACGTAATACGCTTTCCATGTGTGGCTGGTGTCGGCTAACTGGGGTTCTTTCTAGCTTCGTGCTACATTACCCGTGACTATCTTCATCTCCCCGAACATGCCATTAGACGATGACGGCAATCTTGTCGCGCAATCACCTAATGCGTTAGGCGAGGCCGTGGACGAGAGAGGGGGTATGGCACCGCCCGGATACGGTCAGCATGTATTAGATCAACTTTACGATGGTGTGGATATCAGTGGTATCATGACGCCAGGAGTGCAAAGCGGTCTCAACACTCCGTTCTATGGTCATTCTCGAACGGGATCCTCGGAAAATTTGGCGGCTATTGCTCAAGGTGCTGCAATTACGCCTGCCGCTTTGTCGTCTAGGTTACAGAATATGTCACTTGACGAATCCCACAGGGGGGGATTCCACGCATCTCACGACTCTGGGTCTGGTGCAATCACTCCTCTTCACCCTCGCGATAGCGAAAATGCTACAGACTCCTCGTTGCCGCATTCACCAGAATTGTCACGGCGGACTAGTGAAGAGGAGAATCATAGTCGTTCGGGCCACGGGACACCGCCAGTCCAAAATGATTTCCCGAACATGGAACAGCTCAGTAAAGTCCCCAGCTATACAACAGCAACGAGGACTCCTCTTCCTAGGACATCTAGCTTTCCGGACTCTCTCGGACTTCCGGATTACAATACAGCGATGAGTGTGCCCGGCTCCCCTACTCAAAACCTCGCAGATCCAATGGAAACAATCACAGAAGGTTCCGCGGCAGAAACATCAAGTAGCGGGTCCGAGAGACCAAGAAGCGCATCAAGTACAAGCCGCGGCCATTTACATGGATTTAGCTTTTTGCCTAGCCATGCCGGCGTTGGTGGGCATGATGGCGAGCGACGACTGTGGCTCCTTCAGCATCGGGGCACTTCGTGAACTTTGTCACAGGGGCAACGTTTTCATCTACTGTCGAGTTAAATCTTTTTGAGGGGCTTATATGATAAGAGCATCATCAACGAGGCGTTAAGGATATAAGCTCAATTGAGCATGGTTGGAGTTCAGGGATAGAATAGTGATCATGTTAATATAGATTAGCGGGTCATTACGTCGGCGGCACTTTTTGCTTTCTCATCATAGAACTAGTACTATACTCATCTCCATCCCGACGTCTGCCTGACACGGGGGCATCATCAGGGAAGCAGCGATAATTAATTGAACATACCACCATCTCATTTGCCTAGCTTAGGCAGGCAGTACTACTCTTCCGTCTAGAGTATCCTGACATAATAGACCAATACGACTCTTAGCGTTATCTATGCAACCAATATAAGAAGGGCTCGACACGTGCGGCTATTTGGTGGGGTTCTCGATCCCTCTTAAGCAGCGTATTGCAAAGAATATTGCCAACGCTGAGGAAGAAATTACAGGGAAGACGATTATCACAAGATGTTCCGATCGAACTAAACAGGGCGTTAGCAACGCTCATCATATTTCATTGGCAGGACATGTTACAAGTATATTTTAAGAGGTTATCTCGGTAGCTGACAAAATCCAAAATCTGCCCCTCTGTGAAATGTCGATGATATATACGTAGGCTCCTAGCTCGCTCCACTGACGTCACATGCCTGAACTTGAGCGGCAAGCACCCTTTGATAGAACGAGTGGGAAAGAAAGGGCACCACCCAAAAACTTGGGAGGCACACCATTTGCGTCTCGGTTGGTGCAACATTGAACCACTATCTGTCTATAGTGTCGTTAGCAACAACCCTTTGTGCCTTTGTGTTGGCGATCGTTGAAAGTCGATGACCTCAATATCTTGATTTCATCTTTTTGTCTAGTTATCGATACTAGACGCATTATTGACCAGCTACCCGCCTAAGTACCCCTACCCTAGACCGACATTAGACCCGCAACCCCTCAGAGAGAGACAGAGAGACAGACAGACCTACGCGATTCCTCAACTTGTTCAGGGTAGGCCACGCCTGGTGTTTCGTGTCTACCTGCATTTTGCCTTGAAACATGTAACATATTGTGCCGTGGTGCGATGTTGTCTGTCCGTCCGTATCCACAACTCTAAGTATAAGGGTATTGGCCAAGATGTCGCTAACCTTGAGAGCAACTTGTGATGGATCGGCGCAGGGGTCCACTATCTACATGTTTCTACGTCGTACCCCTTGTCCAGCTTCTTGTTGCGGTGCTACCTCGTCTAGGCCGGCGCTAACATCGTCACTTTTCGTTGCTAGATCTACTATATCCTGTTTCCCCCAGGGTTGGCCCCGCGCTCGCTTGCTTCAGCTGCGAGTCACGACCCGACGTCCCTCGCGACCCTGACCGCTCGACTTGTCCAGCCTCTATCCCGACAACCTTGGCACACACTATATACAATCTCCCTGTCTGCAGCCTCTTCCGACAGTTCCTCTACATCCCCTCGTCCTAGCAGCGAGTTCCGTGATAGAACGACAAGCAATATAAACATAAATTCTCCTCATCCCTAGTATCAGGCCATATAGATACCTGACTACAGCGCTCATCACTATGAGTGGCGACTCGAAGACCATGCCCCTGAGGCAGGGTACGACCTTCAGCGATGAGGCCGTTCCCGAAATCGACCCTACTACCGTGAGTCGCGTTCTCAAGGTTCCGCTGCCGGTATGCTGACAGGATCTACGTGCAATTAGACCGCAGGGCTCCTTACGGAGAGGTTGCAGGCTTGGAAACATGCCGTGGTATACCTAGAGGACTATGTTGGCGCTGTAGAGAAGGTTCATAAGGCGCATTCCAAGGAATACGAGAAGGTTCTTAAGACGATCTCTCATCCTTTGAGAGAAGGTCACCATTTCGACCAGGGCCTTGGCGGTGTCGCTGGCTTCTTTGAGAACATGCGGGTTAATACGCAGGTTAGTTGCTCAACCTCGTCATTATGGCACGGGAGAAAGGGCTGACAGGCTGAAGGCCATGGTCAACTCTAATACCGAAACAGAGAAAACTCTCAAGGGCACCGTCCTCCCCATCCTTGAGCGCCTACACAAAGAGATCAAGGCTAAGCACAAGGAAGTTTCTCACGGAGCAGACAAGAGTGCCAAGGAGATCGAGAAAGCTAGGAATGCCACCCAGAAGCACATCGAGCTGCTCGGACAACACTCCGCATCTTTCGAGTCCACTGGTGGGAAATTGAATCCCACAGACGACCCCTACGTGCTCAAGCGTGGGGTGCTTCATCGACTGAACAAACAGATCGTTGCAGAGAACAACCACAGTAACGACCTTATCCACGTTCAAGACGGTTTCCAGGCTTTTGAGGCCCATGTTGTTCAGGTTGTCCAAGAAGCCATGGAGGCTTTCAACCAAGTCGCTGGCGGTCAGGCTGAAAAGACTCGAGCGCTTTACGCAGATATGCTTGGTGCCGCACAGCGTATCCCCGGTGATTTCGAATGGCAAGGATTCCAGGCCCGAAATGGAGACCGCTTGATTAACCCGAATGATCCCCCGAGGAGTCTAGATGCCATTACTTTCCCGAATCAGAGTCACTCCTCGACCAAGCCATTGATCGAGGGGAGTCTAGAGCGCAAATCGCGCAACAAGCTTTCCTGGGGCACTCAATCTGCTTATTACGTTGTAACCCCAGCAAAATTTCTTCACGAGTTCAAAGATGATGATAATCTGCACCATGATCCCAAGCCAGAACTGTCAATCTACCTGCCTGACGCAATTATCGGTGCCCCTAGTGGAGACAAGTTTAATGTCAAAGGGAAAGATAAAGGCAAAAGCATAAGCAGCAAGCTCGCTGGCAGCTCTGAGCTTTCTTTCAAGGCGCACTCACCGGCAGATGCACAAAAGTGGTTTGAGGCCATCAGTGTCGCTGCTGGCGCAACTGGCCCTGCATATGAAAGCACACCAGCCTCTCCCGTGGTGGGCGGTCCTGAGTCCCAAGGCTCAACAAGTTCAAAAATGTCAAAGGTTGATTCGGGACACAAGCAACAAGAGGCGGGTATCACTGGCGAGACTGTCAGTAGCCCTACAGCTATGTCACCAACGGACAAGGTTGCTTCGGGCCCTACTACCCCTGCAGGCGAGGAGAAGAAGATCATCGGCTAGAGGCGAACAACTTCTCGCGCTAGACAAGGTAGCCTTAGCAAGTTGAAAACTCGGATGGAAATGCTTCGAATGTTGCCTAGTCAGGCCACTAGAAGGATCTCGGTCTAAATTGCAATTCATTTTTGATATCGGCAGAGAGGACGCAAGACACCTAACCGTTATGGGCGTCTAATTGGACTTCTCTGTTTATTGGCCTTGGGACAACCTCTTCCTATATCTGCCATGGTGACGATAGTAATGTGGTAATTGGCCTGTGAGGCGAGATGGAGCGAGTTGGGTCACAACGCAGGTGCGGATTTGGACGCGCACGAGGCAACCCCAGGCGAAATCGCACGAGGCTTTATGCTAGGCAGACGTGACATAACAAAACATGTGGAACCGAGGCATTTCCCGACCGATCAACAAGGGGGGGCCATGATCATGATGCTGCAACAGAACAGAAGCAGCGTTCTGCAGCATACGTCAAGACGCCGCGGCAGGGCGAAAGCGTAAGCGACTGGCAATGGGATCGGCAATTCTGGTTTTCATCTAACCTTTCTCTTTCATCTCCCCGTGGCACCCTAGTATCGTCGTCGCGATGGGTCGCCCTCCTTCCTTTTCGACCAGTCTAGACCTTGCCATTTGCAAAGTATAATATACCTACTTGATTCATGCGGTTATCTCCATTTGCCGGCAGCGCCCTTGTTGATGTTGTGATACCTCAGCCACAATGGAACTCCAGTCTGTGGAAGCGAAACAGCCAAAGCGCTTAGATGGTAATGCCTAGCTATCTTAGTTCGTTTGTTCTGTCTTTGCGCTTGTCTTGGCTCACTTGTAATCGTGATCTCACTGTGCCCAAATTTTAGTTGCGTCGGCTTATAGGATTTTATACTTGGCGGATTCTGCCTTGTAGGGCTTATGTAAACATATTCTATTTCATGCTTTTAGGTAAGTTTCAGCCCTTGTTGCGTTAAGGGTGTAAGGTGTAGGGTGTATAATGCAGCTTATAGGGTTGTATAGGGTGTAGGGTGGGATGTGGAGGGTGAGACGGGGCTGTGAGTGACTCAAATTTGGAGTACTTAGAGTCCTACTTCGATTACGCTGAGTGATATAGAATGTATACTACGTAGAGTAGTAGCGTGTAATAGGGTGTCATAGGGTTGTTAAAGGGTAGTAATCAGAGCAACGATAGGGTGGCATAGGGTGATGCAGGGTGGAAGAGACGTCATAGGGTGGAAGTGTAGGGTGGAAAGGGTGGTCGGATAGGGTGGTATAAAAGGGCATCGAAGGGAGCAAGGTGTGAATTCCAATGCATAGTACCGCATCTACCGCCTTCAGGTATTTGAATCGGCGTATAAGAGGATTACTGAAGGGCACAGGGCTTCAAAGGCAGGGCAGGAGGGGAAGCGAAAGGGAACGCTAGGTGCGGCGCAGTATTTCTAGAACGCGGGAATTCATCGTGGCTACGACGCCGCGACATTCTAGATGGCTCTCCTGATTGGCCTTTGAGGTAGTATAGCATGTGTGGTCTTTATTTGGTGCCTGACTTACTTCTGCTGAACTCTGTGCTTAATTCTCACTTGCATGATAAATATATATGTAGATGTCCAATATCCAATGCAACATGATGCCCGGATCTGCCCTGATCTGTGCGATGTGCCGCGGAGTCAGACCTTGGCTGCCATGGCCACGACATTCAACGTGGCAGGTCAACGTAGGTGGGTATGGGCTATAACGTTTATATGTTGTGCGCAGATCAGAAGGTTGCCTTTTTCGATGGCACTGACCCTTGCCACTTACCCACTCACCCCCCATGTGTTGTCGTCCACTCACTTCCCGTCTCCATGGATGCGGCGAGCGAGTGGATCGCATAGGTTCGGGGTAAGGCAAAGACCCGTGCCGCGCCCTGCCGCGTGAGGCTGACTCCCTTCCTTGTCGTTCTTCTTCAGATGTGGAGTATTAGTAAGATGATCGCATTTCGATGTCGTTCGTGGACGGAATAACAGTGAGCATTGAGGCCGGTTGCTAATTTAGGTTTGAACTTAGGTTCTAAAGATCGTGATATTCTACTAGGTACTGAGGTCTATTATCACATATTATTCTTTCCCTCGGTGTGGCTAACTTAGACCGCCGCAGCTCAATATGTCAAGCAGGTGTGGTAAACGCGTTTAGACATTTCAGACATCCCGTGCATACCTTTAGAAGACTCACATAGTCAGCGGGGAAGCTGAAGAAAAATTTCCGAATAAAGATCTGACGAGTTGATAAGGGGAGGGGACATGAGGGGGTTGGTTGGTTGATCAAGGGTGAAAAAGTTGCCTCGCTGTCTGCCTTGACATCGGTAACCTCGGCAAACATTGCCTTCCCCGGCCTCAGTCAATGGTCTGTAACCTGCGCATGCATTACACCTAGCAAATTACAGCTATCATATTTTCATCAATGAAATCACCTTGTTCCTGTGGTAAACATCGTTAGCCTGGGTAAGCTGTATCCCTTCTGTTGTACATTGTATCGCCTACTCAAACAAAGAGCCTCAACCTTCTGACGCAGCGTACATGAGAGGAGGACAATCATGTCATCCTTTGTATACTAAGAAGACTATCTGCCAATGATGGGTCGTGTGGACTGGTTATGTGATGTGTTATTCTCTACCTGCGGATACGATAGCAATACGAATCTTGATGCAACCTGATGCACAAATTCTGCCCAACCTCTTTTCCGCATCGGAGCGAGACACTGTCTCTGGCTGTAATGAGGCGGACTACGATCCGTGATACTTGCTCCGGCACTGAGCGGGGTTTGCTTTCGATACGTCCCTGAACTCTGACAGAAGGTGGGTTTTTTATACGCTAATAACAAGAGGAAACTTAAGTGAACAAGCTGAGTCAATATGCTTGAATTGAAATTGAGTTTTCTTCGATTTCTTTGCCTTGGACTAGTCCATTATCAAAGTAGGTATACGACGTTGTCTAGGATTTTATTTCGTAGCTTGGTGTCAATCAAAAGTTCTGAAGAAGACTCATAGTTCCCCTGTACCAGAGAATTTCTCAAGAATCGAGCAAAATGTTTTGATGGAGGCATCAGTAAGGTTTAGTGAACGTACAGTCTAGGCTTCTGTCCGCTCTCATCGGCACCACACCATTGCCCCGAATGTCTCATTCTTCTAAATCGTGGTTGGAATTCGTAGTACCGGATTGAGTCATTATTTTCGATTTGCTTCTCCATCAGTCTGTGAGGCAGACTCTTCGCCTTGTATAAACCTTTGGCCTCATCACAACCAACCCTTTCTTTGTCTTATGCCATGACGGGTCCTGCGTTGACAAGTCAGAGCAATAGAGTGGGATATTGAGAATTATTATTATAGAACCAGAGATTGTAACTATCAGGACCAAATTAAGTTTGTTTGTTAAAGCAGCGTTGACGACTTTATGTATATACAGGTCCATGGGATTAGATGTATAATAGTTAGCGAAGATTGAGTGGTTCACGAAATATTGCTAAACATCGTAGTATATCATGAATGTGGATATAGTTTTTAGGCGACGTGATTAGTTGCATTCGATGTGAAGACACATGTTTCAAATCTAATAATATTTGGGTCAGATAAACAATGTAACAAAACATTGGTGCCGCAGGTTTCCCGACTTGTTTTCGGGCCTGTCACTTTTAGCGTCGTGGCTGAGTTCGGGCTATCAATGGATATCTAGACTAGGAAACTCGATAGTTGGGAGTCATCGGGCGGATGTAGCACGTGTAAGACATGCCATCGACAATTATTCAGAGGATCGGCGTAGCATACATACATACCCTGGCTCACCCCTCCTCCCATTAGGCAGCAGGCGGCTCAAGCCACAACATACCAGTCTTGAACCCTATCATTCATATGTCAACAATATACATAATGTGTCAAACAATATCAACGCGAACAACGAAATTACATTGATTTCCCGGAGTGTTCTGAGTAATTCTCAGTGGAAATTCCTGTTCAGATCGACAGCCTTAGCTTGCATCGTGAGGGATCTTGAGCGAGACGGACTTTAGTCTACACGGCTCGGTCAGCCTTATTTGCCTGTGAACGGCACCTTACATAGCATCGCCAGGCCCGTCTAACCCTTGTCAGGCTAGGCAATATCCCATGCAGGCTATCAAACGTGGCTGTGGGTGAAGCCAGATACGCATAATCAGGTCTGCAAGTCTTACCGGCATTATTGGCATGCGTCCATCGCACCGGGTTTAGTTCTTGAATATAGTGCATATTATCTGTGGGTATCCGTTGTTCTTCTTAACTGCCATTCGTAGCCTCATCATAATTTATAGAATAGCATCAATACTGGACTAGGGGTGGCTGGGCCACCTAGAGCCTGCATGCGTGGCTACATCGTCCTACAGGCATCACTGCCGCTGAATTGTTTTTCCTATGGAGTTTACTACTTAACGTTCTACTCCACTTCATGGTTTGCCCTACAAGGCTGGAGGGGCTCTCCCTTCTGCAAGCCATTATGATATAGTACAGCTCCCTAAGGTATGGGACATGCGAAGATGCTATACTCTTACATCTTACCAGCAACTTATACTCTCTACGGCTCATATTAAGTTTCAATATACATGAATATTGAAGCAAATTGATCTTCGTTGTTCCAGCCATGACTAAACCATGGGACTTGCACGAAGCTACGATCAAGAAACTGTATGCGGAGAAGACGTTGTCGCAGGTCCGGAAAATAATGATTGAGAAATATAATTTCAAAGCATCGTATGAAATCTTCCGTCCTAAAAAAAATCCTCAGCTGATTAGAGCGGGAACAGAACACGCGCGTACAGAGGACGACTAGACAAATGGGGCGTTCGGAAATACAACTGTAGGAGACGAAGTGACTGCGGTTCAATATCTGCTGGCAGCCCAGAGGGCTCGATGAGCGGATCGGATACTGCTTCCCCTACTTTGTCTCAATCTACTATTGAAAGAAGTCACGATCCAGCTCCCTATCCCACTGGCCGGCACGCGAGGGTTACTCAGTCTGGAATGTCAAGCATTCAGGGGCGTTCGTATAGTAATATGGCGATGGACACCCACCACACTGATTCAGAGCAGTATGCGATGAACCTTAATCTTTCTAAATGAACGTGAGCTAAATTCACCAGCTACAGTAGAAATAGGACTCATGCATCCCCTACACATGGCATTCAGTACGGATGGAACATCCCGCAAACTCAATCAACATCGCCGCCAACGATGTTTGGTCACCATGATATCGTAGGCACCTCGGGGCCCCTTTATGCTTATCCACCCGTATCTCCGACGTCAAACACATATCCATCGGTGCCATACGAACCTGACCAGGCCGCTCACGATAGAAGACAGAGCTACCCACAACGCCAATACAGCACCATGCACAATGCGCAGAACTACCCTCCAATGCGAGACTATGGACATGGACACTCTACTGCAGGAACACGTTCATTTAACAGTATCCGCGAACAGATCGACGAGCGTAACCCGAGGGGCTAAGCGAGATCCAAAGACAATAGGATAATTAGGAATAAAAACCGTAGTTAAATTCTTGAACTAGACCTCAAATTGGGCGGGATCGAGCTGAGAACAGATAGTAAGCAATAAGAAGTGGGATTCCCTTATCCTTTTGTGTGTTCATCTTTTCTCTCTCTCTCTCTATTTGTTTTGGAGAACGGCGTTCTCTTTTATGTTAATGATTACCGCAACTTCGCATCAGTGATGAGGGAGCGGACGAGACACGAACCAACTTCAGTTTAACCCATTTGCTATTAACTTTGAGGTAAATTAAAGACTACCTTACTGGTGTATTTGACTTTCCTAAAATTAGTTATTAACTAGTCCGTGACGCGTGACGGAAAAGCCGAGGCCTCGCACCAAGTTCTAGCTGAGCGAAGAAATAAACCTTGGTGATTTATTATATCGCCAGAGTTAAAAAAAAAATTGTAGGAAAGGTTTCTGTCAAGCCATTATATATAATCGGAGCATACTATATTAATACCTTCTAGACTGAAACATAGTTGGGAAAGCAAATTGGACAATAAATATTGGGTATATTTTAGTTGGCATGAGATGTCTGTATTATTGAAACCTAAACCCATCTTCGGCCGCATATGACGGTAAGAGGAAGCTCGCGAACACTATTATGATAGCTACCCATGCTCTTTGCTTGACGGAAAGAGATCGCACACTGACTTGACTTATTATGGTTATTGCTCCAAAATACAAAAAGTCCCACGTAAGAAACGATCATCCCATTGTTTCCTCCTAATCCACCAACACGCTCCCTAAGACTACCAGCTAGCAGATCCGACCAGCTCGCCGGTTATAGCTGTGGCCGGTTTGTCACTGAACTTGGAGACATCAGCGAAGATAGTTGCTCCGTCGGAGCTAGGAAATCCCTTGTCGGCCGCCTCTTTGCTCTCCCATTCGAGCCAAGCTTGAACGGCATAGGGCGCATCGGGACTGGTGTAGTGTACGACCTTCCAGCTCTTGAGGCCATATGGCCCCCACAGTTTCTGGACAAGGGGCATCTTGAGAAGAAAAGTTAGTTTTGCTTCTTTAAGTTAAAAAAACTGAGTCTGAATGTCCTTGACTATAACAATGGGCTGAAGGGGGCGCTCAGAGCTGCCTCGGACATTCACATACATGTGAGGCCAAATAATAGTCCATATCAAACGTGACCCCCTTCTCGTACACCACGGACGTAATATAAGTCATGTTGGACAACCGTGTCGATGGAGAAATATAATTATGTCGATACTAATGCTGTGTCAAGAGAGGACTACTGTGTGTTTCGATGTTGTGAATATCGTGAGGCGGGGTTGATTCTGAGGGGTTGTCGCCGTCTTTTGAGCCGAGCTCTGGCAAATTGAGGAGCTTAAATCAAGAGCACCCGACTCTAGGAGATAGAGCCAAGCCTATCTGGGTAACATTCCGCTCAATCAACTCCACTGTGCAGCTGCTTCATTGATACCCAGTTAGATAGATGAGCAATACCTATCTATACGAACTATGACTTGATACCATTCTGGAAACATTTTACGCGGGGTAATCCGGCCTCGACCTAGGCAGACTCAATTTCAGATAGGTATATCCTTGTTGTACAGGTGCACAGATGTCGTGACTAACGCTTCTCAAATTTGGATATCCGAAGCTAAATTAACAGCGTATTGCCGGATGCTTAAGTCCGATGCCGATTTCGGACATAAGAGTTATCTAACTTACCTAGGTAGCTTTTATACATATAGAAGCAAACACATACCTTCTACTAGATCTAAGTGTTTTTAGAAGTATTTTAATTACTGTTGTTCACGGGTGCTCTATCTGGATTTGCCGTCGGTCTATCGTCAGTCTATAATATTTGTTCACCACACCTCTTGAATATACCATGATATCTTATTCTCTAGTAGACGAATGTACTTCTCTCCTTCCCAGCTTTTCGTTGACCTGAAATGCCCTCTCCCTGAGTTTTCTGGTCAGAATTGTAACATTTCTTTGTTTTTCATTCAATTTACAATAGGGTATCTAATAACCGACGAATAGCGTTGAAGTATTGGATATGATCCTGTAGGCTGGTTTCTTGGCCATCAAACCGTCACAACAACTTGAACAGAATGCGGACTAGTATAATAGCTTATTTAATAACACGGCAGCTGACCATGGTATAGTGTGTCGTCTCTACTCCCTTGGCATTCTCAAGCGACAAAGAGGACATTTATGCCAACGCGCCGTTAGACCAGAACTCGGATGACGCGCCAAGAACAAGCACTTTCTAAAATAGCATTAAATACCTATAAAACTACTACTCAACATTTTGATCTCTGCCTAAGTCGATAAGCTTTTTGTCGGAAATGAGTTATCGGCCTGGGTTGAGTAATAAGTTGCGGGAGAGGCGCAAGCCATTCTCTATGAGCACGCCATCACGTGGTCATACTAAAAAAAAACTAGGTATATTCTAAATAAACATCGTTGCTTCATCAGGTTCGTAACTTTCTATAGCGAATGATGATAGCAATAGGCGGCCGGTGAACAAATTGATCGCCTTTGATCCTTTTGGGCATCCAATAACAACTGGATCGTCTTCACGAGCGAGCGTTGTGATTGATCTGACATTTATGATGTTAAGACATATGACGCACAGCTACAAAATTGGTAAATCAAGGTGACTAACTTACAAACAGCGCGTTACCAAGATTTTGACCGCCAAAGGTGACCAAACTGATCCGCAGGGTTGGTTTCGCCTAATTTGGTCTCCCGACAGTTAGTATACTGCATTGACTTCTGAACATAATAAAGTTAGAGCAACCTTGATTCAACTAATAGGAGAAATTGACGGATTCCGGGGGAAAACTCAAAACGAATGGCCATTGTTATGAAGAATCAAGCTCACTAGTTTATACACTCCTAAATTCAGACATGAAAGCTTACGAATAACTTTAAACTCTTAGTACTGAGACATCTCCATAGATATGGCTTTCTAACAGATAGCGATTACTTGTTTAAAAGCGTCGTATAGTCGAAATATCCGGCAAGAGTGTACAAATGTACATGTCCCAGATACACTCCTCTCGTAGCAACGACCTGACTTCACAGAGTTGCTCTCTATAAAATAACGCAGGTTATAATGATGTACAACGGCTCTAGAGTATTATGGAACATCTTAATAATAAGAAATATACAATTCACCAATATCGCAACAAGCTTACCATCATACCAAGAACCTCTGATTCCCAGATAACCCCATAAGATCATCTCTCATTAGTATCTTATATTCAGTTATAGTTCTCGTATTATGTTTTTAATGCGCCATGAGGATAGCCTTTTCAATGCACATTTCGTGATATGTGTTCAAGAAGGTATCACGACCTACTTGCGTCGCGGAGACCTTTCTTCCGATCACGTGATTACGAATTAAACAACCTCTCCCTCCTGCGGAGAAATTCTGCTTCTAGACTCAGTAGTACGGGATATGGCGGGCCGTGTTCTCCATGTTTCTCCAAGGAAACGAGAGTGCGTGCGCAAGCTCGGTCTCCGTTGCATATCGCTTGAAGGATCCCGGGGGGCACTAACGCACATCAGTAGAGGATAACGGAGGTGGTAAAGTGCTTTGATGAGATGAATGAATCGAATTGGTCTAAGTAGTTGGCATAATGACATAAGAAAAACACATTCCAGTTCCTTTTTTCCGCGAGCAGCCTCCGTTAGGGATTGTGGGTGATTGTTCCGAGAGTGCGGACTGGACAAACAACAGTGTGATATAACCTACTGATCCCACGCGCTGTTGCTGTATGAAACTTCTGTCCCTTTCACTACTTATTGTTGTTTAAATATTGCTATAACATCTCTATCCGTTCAAAATGGTCAGGCTCACAACGGCAGTCATTTCGTCGTTCGCGCTGAGCGCCTCAGCGCTTTCTCTGGGCACTCGGGCTGAGCAGCCCAGTGGAGAGGCGAAGAAATGGGTAGGATGGAAGAACATCAAGAAGGCTTTCATCTTGTTAGTAGAGCAACCGTAATTTTCCTCTGATATTCACACTTGCTAACTAGGCTACTAGCGGAGATAGTTATACGCAAACAGGTTGAGTGGCAACTCGTGCTATGAGTCTCATCAGAGTAGGGTTTGCTGACGTACCGCAGGCTTCGATTATACCCAGACGCAGCCGTCCGCCGCAAATCCATTTGGGAACCCAACATACCCTGGCTGGACATCGTCAAACGGACCAAATTGGGTCAGGTGAGTGCTCTGAAAATCATATTCACTACAGCCCCGTGATTACGTTGTGGCTTGAAAGAAAACCTTACTTCGTGGAGGCTCTCTCTACTGCCGTCGAACTGGCAAATTCCCCGCAGTCTCGAATTTCCTCATCCTTAGCATCGATTAAAGACTGTTAACCTCTTATTAGCTACCTTACATTCAAGTACAACGCCTCAGCTTTGTTGACCTATAACCTAGCCTATGGAGGCGCGACAGTGGATTGTAAGTGAATAGTACAATCAGTTGGTGATGGAGTTAACTTCAACACCGAGGTCGCACATATCCCCATTTAGAATTACATTGACAATTGATGTTTGTTATAGCGGCTCTTGTCACGCCATACGATCCATCCGTGAAATCATTGAAGGACCAGGTTGAGTCTGAATTCATACCAGGATATACTGGTAGCTCGCCTAAAACGACCTGGACTGGGGACGATTCTGTCTTCGCAATTTGGATCGGAATCAATGATATTGGAAATAGTTATTGGAATGGCGCGAATGCGACTGATGCCCTCAACACCCAGATCTTCAGTGTCATTTCGGGTCTTGTAGACAAGATATACACTGCTGGCGGCCGAAACTACGTTTTTATCAACGTGCCTCCTCTGGACAGAACACCCCTGATCATACCTCAGGGCTCATCCGCTGTGTCACTTTCCAAAGCAGATGTGGCGGCATGGAACCAGAAGGTGGTTGACTATGCCAAGACCCTGAAAGCTAAGGCCAATACCAATGTTTGGGTCTACGACTCGAACAAAAGCTTCGGGCAGGTCATTGACAATCCAGCTTCATACCCAGAGACTGCTGGATTGAAAAACACGACTGCTTATTGCACAGCGTATCAGAAGTAAGTCAACTACCATATTAATAACTGCAGTGCCTTGTGGTAGCTTGATAACTGACGAGCCCAGTGGAACTCCTGCGCAAGATACTCTCGATGCTAGCTGTGGCGTTCCGGTCAACCAATACTTCTGGCTTAACAACTTGCACCCAACTTCTGCGATCCACGAAGTGGTTGCAAAAGGCGTTGCGGATCTTTTGACCGCTGGTCCTAATATATAAATTTGATAAGGGCTTAGAAGGATGTTTATTCTGACAGCAATACTCTAGCCTCTTTGTACTTCAAACTGCCTGACTTAAGATCCAGACTCCCGAGAACTGAATCTAGTTATCTGTCTGATATCATCTGTTCTGTTCTAGATTAGTTGATGGCTTCGTCCTAAGATCATGGCGTTATGTAAGAATGAAGCGGGGCCCTTACTATATGTATCTATGGAAGCTCAGATAAGATCGATTACTAAGGAAATTGACATACACCGGAATTAGTGGACTGCCGATATACAGCCCTTCTGAATCGATGACGAGATGAACATCGGATTTGTCTCTATCGAATTAAACACTAACTCGAGTACTGGAGGTTCCGCGACAACAACGATTTCTGTCACGAACATGATATAAGAGGCATCTCACTAGTATTTCGTTAGTGCTGTACGAAGAAAGAAAGTAGATTGGAGCTAAACTGTTTCGAGGACACAACTATTACCAAACCCTGGCACCTCTGAAGGGGGGTGTATACTACTTACTTGTAGGTCAATGTGAAGGGATGGCTTTGTGAACACCGGCTCATATATTAATTCTATCGATCTATCTACAATATCAGTCATCAATCCCGCAGGTTACTAAGCCTATCGACGAGTTTGGTACTGTTACCTGCACATTCGATGCCTCTTGACTAGCAAACCATAACTACCTAGTAACTTCACCTGCTAGGGTACCTTGGTCTCACCAAATTTAGTCGTGGGAACCCTGCTCGTCTACTCCTTAGTCAACGTCGACATACGGCCGTGCAGCCGTGCGTTCCCAAACACGACCACGAGCAAATGTAAGCCTCACCACCAGCACTCCCTCTCGAAAACTGATTATCGCCCATGTATTGGAATGTATGGGAGGCTATGTTCCTCGTTAGATTTTACGCATTGCCTCTTGTCATATCACATCATAAAAACCTCTGATCGAGTTCGCTTCTGTACCTAGTTACTAAGTGCAAATCTTATTCAGTCGACCATGGCCAGCAATGGTGCGGGGTACCTCATTCGCTCGCAACCTGGTGCCATAGACCTGTTGCCAGAATCACGAGAGCCCAGAAAAATACGGAAACGCCTTACTCGACGATCTAGAGTTAGCACCGCCACCATCTTCGTGCCTATGAGCCCAGATGCGACGCCAGAGCAACACTTCCCCTTGCAGACTGTGTTTACCCGTACGTCTCAACCTCGTTATGTGAATCGCTACGATAGCCGTGAGATTCTCCTCGTAGTTGACGGCAGTTGCATCAACAACGGCAGCATTTCGCAACCGTCGACAGGCGGTTGTAGTTTTACCTACAAGGGCGCTGGAAAGTCGGGTATAACCACAACTTTCCCCTTCTCTGCCTTAGACCGGAACGAAGGTGGTACTGTCGGATTCCCCCTAGAGCAGACAGGTCCGGGTGGCGAATATCACGTCCCCAGCAGCAATCGCGTCAAGCTCCGTGCTGTCATTGCAGCGCTTGATTTCCGAGAATGGCAAGAAGAGGGCTGGAAGCGGATCGTCGTTGCTACCGATCTCGAGTACGTCGTCTTCGGAGCGACGAGATGGCTGGCGTCCTGGGCTAAGCGACGGTGGAAAACCCGCAAGGCGCGCCAGGTTGCCAATCGGGATCTCTGGGAAGAATTACACGCCATTATCGAGAGATTAGCTCGCTCAGGAACGGAGGTGTCCTTTTGGCTCATCCCATCTTACAGTGGTATCAAACAAGCATCTGCTCTTGTACAAGATACGAAAGACGTTGCCAGGGAGGCAGCAACAATGGACTTTGACACATCAGCCGAGGAGTTCACGAGGCTATGTGGTATTGAAGTGTAAACCATTCACTGGATTCTTTCACGCCGATGCACTTCCTTCCTCTAGGTGGTCCAAAGCTACTGGACAGCCAAAATGGCCGACCCACCTTGGGTATCGTGGTATCGGCTCTACAGGTTTCACGTGTGTGAGTTGCTACTCAAATCATCGCGGAGTCAGTAGCGCTGCAAACAAGATTGGCGCGTCTAGTGGGAGAAACTTAAAACAAAATAATAGCTTGCTGGTCACCAAACCCTAATTGACCGGCAATGCGACAATACCGTACCAAACCTTGCTAGGTTCAGTAAACTGTTGATTAATAATGGTTAGATAGTTTGAATACTTCAACGCGTTAAAATGTCATAACACACCCTTGGCTACTGCAGGCTGCCAAATATCAGCCTACTGTTTCCGTCCATACTACAGACTTGTTTCTTTTTTTCTTTAAGCTTTAGTTTTATATATTATATATTATACCTATTATTAAAACTATTACTATTATATTTAACTTAAATACTTTTTATTTGTAATAATTTTAAAGCTTTTATTTTAAAGTTATTTATAATATTATTATTATATTATTATAATAAACTAAAAAAACTTTAGCTAACTAAAAAAAACAAGCTTTAAATAATAATAAAAATAATTATAAATTATTTATAAAACAAAAACAATAAATAAATATACTTATTTAGTAAAAATTTAATAATATTTTAAACTTTAATAATTTTAATAGTTTAATATAAAAATATGCTTTAATTATTAAATAAATTTAAAAGCTTAAATAATTTTAAAAATAAA